>JASVEL010006081.1:0-27878 GCA_032618575.1 Nicotiana noctiflora
TGTATCTGCACAAAAAGTGCAGGGAGTATAGTGAGTACATCCAACTCAGTGAGTAGTAATCAATAAATAATAATTGAAGTAAGAACACCTCTATGAGCACTAAACAGTTCTAAGAATAACTGTACAGGTAAATCATCGCTAAAGTGGAAAGTCCGGTTCCAGTCTACTACTATCTCACACTGATCTAACACTGCAACGTGCAGCCCGATCCAATATAATAGATATAATGCTACGACGCGCAGCCCTATCCAATAATATATAACTGCGCTCACTAAGGGTGTGTGCTGACTCCCGAGGGGCTCCTTTAGCCCAAGCACTATAATACTGCGGCGTGCAGTCCGATCCACATATATATTATTGCGGCGTGCAGCCATATATATATATATATATATATATATATATATATATATATATATATATATATATATATATATATATATATATCGTAGATCGTCGCAGCCCGGTCCGGTATATATATCAATACCTCACTATGGGTCCTCTACCCCTCTCAATCAATATAGACTCGGCCTCTCGAGCCCACTCAGCTAGAACAGGGTATGTAACCCTAGGTATTCTCACTTAGAGTACACATCTAGTACTGGTTCATGTCATGCTATACAGCTATGAATACGCCAGAGTGTATGTGTTCAATATGGTATAGGGTTCATTTAGATCCACAGGCTTCCCTAAAATTCTACAGATTGGCACAAGGCCCCAAACATGGCAACTAGCCCAATTATACAGGTATAAGCTCAGTCTCATGCAATATGCCTAGTAAACTATCAATCGGGAGGGACCAAGTCCAAATCCGCAGTCACAATATCACCACGCTCGTCACATAATGCGTGTTTCGTCTCAACATAGCACTGTATAGTGCAAATACGGGGTTTCAAACCCTCAATATATCATTCATTACTACTACTCACCTGGAACCGGCAAAAGTCCTAGCTCGCCTTGCGCTTGCTCACAAATCGACCTCCTCGGGTTCCAAATCTGATCAAAACCAATAAGAATACATCAAAATAGGCTAATGAATCATAACCCAATCGAAAAGACTCGAAAAACACCCAAAACACGAAGTTGCCAAAACTCGAGCCCCGGGCCCGCTTCTCAAAAAAGTACAAAAGTCACATTTTAAGAATCCTTATCTCCCCACGAGTCTGTGCATATAAAATATATCAAAATCGGACTTAAAATGAGTCGGCAAATCATGAGTTTTCATAGCAAAAATCTAAGCCCTAACTCCCTCAATTTATACCCAATTTCAGAGAATTAATGGAAGATTCTTCGATAAAATGATGTATTAAGACCACGAGACTTACCTCCAATCACTTCCCGATGAAATCCCCTTCAAATTCCGTCACTTAGTTCTCAAGGTGCTCAAAAATGGAGGAAAGTATCAATGAAAACGCGGCTAAAATATTTAATTTAACCCTTCTGTCGCCCAGGTATTTGCACTATGCGATCGCATACCCTTTATTGCGATCGCATTGAACAAATTTTACACTCCATAATTTACTACTATGGGATCGCACTCCTCCCTTGCGATCGCATAGAACATCTTTCATGCTCCAAAATTATTGCTATGCGATCGCACTCATGCCTTGCAATCGCATAGAACAAATTCCATCCAGGGACCCTAGGCAAACAATACACTATGTGATCGCGCCCAATGCTATGTGATCGCAGAGTAAAAAGTCACAGAGCTATGCGATTGCAAACCCTTCTATGCGATTGCATAGAACAACTCAGAAGCCCACTTTCATCCTTCTACGCACACAGATCCGGCCCTTTATCCTCATAACACCATCACTATCAATAGTCACATCTCTGGCACCATCATGTAGAACTTTGTCCTTAAGTACAAGCAAATGTTGATCATCATACTGACGCTCTCTGATGCGATCATAAAAGGAGGACCGAGAAACAACACAAGCCAACACTCGGCTTGGCTCAGAAATATCCAACCTCACTAGCCGACTAGCCAACGCCTGAACATCATATGCAAAGGGCCTCTCCCTAACTGGAATAGAATCTAAGCTGCCCATACTGGCTGCCTTTTGGCTCAAAGCATCGGCCACAACATTAACCTTCCCTGGATGATACAATATAGTGATGTCATAATCCTTAAGCAACTCAAGCCATCTCTGCTATCTCAAATTAAGATCCTTCTATTTGAACAGATGCTGAAGGCTGCGATAATCGGTATACACCTCACAAGAAACACCATACAAGTAATGTCTCCAAATCTTCAGAGCGTGAACTATGGCTGCTAACTCCAAATCACGCACGGGGTAGTTCTTCTCATGGGGCTTCAACTGGCGAGAAGCATAAGCAATAACTCTACCCCCTACATCAACAGACATCCAATGCCAAGTATCACAATACACAGTATAAGAATCTAAAGCTGATAGCAATATCAAAATTGGCACCGTGGTCAATGCTATCTTCAGCTTCTAAAAGCTCTCCTCACACTCCTCGGACCACACAAATGGAGCACCCTTCTGAGTCAACTTAGTCAAGGGTGACACAATATAATAGAATCCCTGAACAAATCGGCGATAATACCCTGCCAATCCCAGGAAACTATGAATCTCCGTCATTGAGTTCGGTCTAGGCCAACTCTGCACCGCCTCTATCTTCTTTAGATCCACATGAATAACATCACTGGACACTACGTGCCCCAGGAAAGTAGCAGACTTAAGCCAGAACTCACACTTGGAGAACTTGGAATTCAGCTTCTCCTCTCGCAACCTCTGTAATAAAAATCTCAAATGTTGAGCATGCTCCTCCTGGTTGCGGGAGTACACCAGGATATCATCTATAAACACAATCACAAAGGAGTCCAAATATGGCCGGAACATATTGTTCATCAAATACATGAACGTGGCTGGGGCATTGGTCAGCCCAAAAGACATCACAAGAAACTCATAGTGCCCATATCTCGTTCTGAAGGCTGTCTTCATAATATTAGAATCTTTAATCTTCAGCTCGTGATAGCCTGAATGAAGATCAATTTTCGATAATACCCTAGCTCCCTGGAGCTGATCAAATAAATCATCAATGCGTGACAGAGGATACTTGTTCTTCATTATTACTTTGTTTAGCTGCATGTAATCAATACACATCCTCATTGAGCCATCCTTCTTTTTAACAAACAAGACCTGTGCACCCCACAGTGACACACTCGGCCAAATGAACCCCTTATCAAGGAGTTCCTGAAGCTTTTCCTTCAATTCTTTCAACTCAGCTGGTCCCATATGATAAGGAGGAATAGAAATAGGCTGATTGACCGGTACCAAATCAATCCCAAAATCAATATCCCTATCTAGCGGCATGCCCGATAGGTCTGAGGGAAACATATCGGGAAAGTCCCTCAATGGGAACATAATCAATACTGGGAGTCTTAGCTCCAATATCCCACACAAAACCCAAATACGATAGACATCCCTTCCCAACCATGCGTTGGGACTTGAGGAAAGATATTACCATGCTGGGTACATAATCAGTCATGCCTCGCTACTCGATCCTCAGAATACCCGGCATAGCCAATGTGACTATCTTGGCATGACAGTCTAGAATAGTGTGACACGGAGATAGCCAGTCGATGCCCAAAATGACATAAAAATCGATCATACTCAATAGCAACAATCTACTCGGGTCTTCATACCCCCAATAGTAATAAGACAGGACTGGTACACATGGTCCACAATAATGGTATCGCTCACTTGGTAGATACATGCACAGGCAATGCAAGACACCCTCGGGTCGTGCCAAAATAAGGAGAAAAATATGAAGATACATAAGAATAAATGGAACCGGGATCGAACAAAACTGAGGCATCCCTATGGCAAACTGAAATAGTACTTGTAATAATAGCATCAGAAGCGACCGCATCTAAACGGCCCTGAAGAGCATAGCAACGAGCCTGACCACCTGATCGGCCTCCCCCTCGAGGGCAACCTCTGGCTGCCGGACCCTCACCCCTCGCTAGCGAGGTAGGTGCTGAAGTAGATGGACCAGAAGATGAGGGTTGTCCCCTATGCTGATATGGCCTGGATACAAGACGGAGACACTCTCTCCGGATATGCCCAAACTTTCCACACTCAAAGAAACTTCTAGGTGCTGGGGGCTGGGACTGAAGGGAACCCCTCGTACCAGAGTGTCCAGTAGAAGAACTAGGTCGGGAAGAACCTTGAACAGATGAAGCCCGAGATGAACTCTGCACTGGTAGGGCGCTGAGAGATGGCTGGTTCTGATGAGAACCCTGATGACCTCGGCCAGAAGATGACCCATTATACTCTGAGTGGGCTGGATGTGAAGACCTAAAAGAGCAACCTCGGCTCGACTGACTCTGGCCTCTAGCCTGAGTACCGCTAGAACTAGTTGATCCCCGAGGCCTCTTGGCCTCCCTCTCCTCTCGCTCTCGGTGATAGTCTATCTCAATATCACGAGCAATATCAACTGCATTCTCAAATGAATGACTCAGGACCCTATCTCGGGTCATCAAGATACGAATAGGATAAATAAGTCCATCCACGAACTACTTGATCCTCTCCCGATCAGTAGGAACCATACATAGTGTATATCTAGCTAACTTCGTAAACCTAACCTCATACTCTGACATTGTCATATCCCCCTGGCGGAGCCACTCGAACTGCCTGCGTAACTCGTATGAGATCGAGGTATGCACTTCTCCAGAAAAATAATGGAGAACTCTTGTCATGTCAATGGTGCCGCACCTGCCAGGCTACGGTGCTTATAAGCCTCCCACCATGTGAAGGCTGCTCCCTAAAACTGGAAACTAGTAAAGGATACACCACTCAACTCAAGAATCCCTACTGTACGGAGCATCCAACAGCACTTGTCAAGAAAGCGTTGGCCGTCCTCGCCCGGAGTACCACTGAATATCAGAGGTGAACGTCTGCTAAACCTCTCAAGATGATGTTGCTCGTCACCAATTATCACTGGGACCTTGTCACCATGAACCTGAATAACCGACTGAGTTGGAGCCATTGGTTGGACTAGTGGTGCCTCAGGTGTCTGAAGACCCTGCACTACCTGCTCCTGGATTAAAGAGGACTCTTGAATAAGTTGACTTCTCCTGGGCGTCATCTTTCCTTTCATTCACTAGTTGAGTACTTCCTCCTGTCAGATAGAAGCTTTTCAAAGGTGTGAATCTGTTCGACATATATGCCTTCACTCGGGCCTCAAAAAAGCAGAGAAATGTTGAAGTGACGTCCAAGCCCGTGGTCGCAATGCCGCCTCCACGCAAGCCCTCGGTCACCGAGCCGACCTCGTCCGCTCGGAAGGACACAACCTTGGCCAGCCTTCCGAGTTCTACCCCCGCTACCACAAACTGCGGAGGTCTGATGACCACCCCTGGTCTAAGATGTAGCTGTTGTAGTGGAGGATGAAACTGCCTGAGCCAGGGCAGTGCAAACTGCCAATATCTGAGCTAGGGTCTCCTGAAGACCTGGAATCACAATAGGCATAGCTGGTGCCTGAACAGATGCTGCTGGGACCTCTGCAACTGGAGGCTAATCTAGAATGGGGGCAGCTAGTGTGTCTACTGGCACTGCCCCAGCTTCTCTACCCCTACCACCACCACGGTCGCGTCCACGGCCTCTATCAGGTGGAAATGGTGTTCATTTGCCTCATCCTATAGCACGAGTCCTCGCCATCTGCAAGAGAATAGAATACCAAAGTTCAATTTTGGATCACCAAAGTCGCATGACATGAATTTTTAGAATGTGAAGTTTTCCTAAAAGGTTCTGCAGCCACCCGAGGATAAGTACAGACGTCTGCATACCGATTCACGAGACACTACTAAACCGGCTTATGACTCGTGAGACCAAATAACCTAGGCTCCGATACCAACTTGTCACGACCCAAACCCCGGTTGTGATGGCGCCCAACACATTGCTAGGCAAGCCTGACCATTATCCAGATAACCGATTCAATTGTTAAATAAGATTGTTCCATTTAAAGAAAACTAGCCAATTTTTATAACAATAATAATAATGCGGAAATAGATATAACTGTAATACTGCCCAATGAATCCGGTGTCACAAGTCTAAGCCTCTAACAGAAGAGTAAATCCTATACAACTGATCACTAAGCAGGAAAACCAAGAGATAAATAGAGAAAAGGGAGAGATCGGGTCCTACGGATGCCGGCAGCTACCTCGAAATCTCCTCAGCTGATGGTAAGACAACAGTGTATAGCTCAACTGCCCTCCTGGATCCATGTATCTGCACACAATGTGCAGTGAGTTGAGTGAGTACTTCAAACTCAGTGAGTAGTAATCAATAAATAATAACTGAAAGTAAGAACACATGTATGAGCACTAAACAGTTCTAAGAATAACTACACCGGTAAATCATCTCTAAAGTGGTAAGTCCGATTCCAGCCTACTATTATCTCACACTGATCCAACATTGATCCAACACTTCTCCAATACTACTGCAGCGTGCAGCCTGATCCTTACTTATACTGTTGCGGCGCGCAACCCGATCTAATATATATGTATATATATATATATAATGCTGCAGTGTGCAGCCCGATCCAATATATATAGTGTTGTGGCGTGCAGCCCAATCCAATATAATAGATATAATGTTGTGGCGCGTAGCCCGATCCAATAATATATAACTACGCTCACTGGGGTGTGTGCAGACTCCGGAGGGGCTACTTCAGACCTTGCATTATAATACTGCGGCGTGTAGTCCCATCCTTCCCATCCACATATATATCACTATGGCGTGCAGTCCGAGCATATATACATACATATATATATATATATATATATATATATATATATATATATATATATATATATATATATATATATATATATACTACGGCGTGCAGTCCGATCCATATATATATATATATATCATATATATAATACTATAGCGTGCAGTCCAATCCAATACATGTATATGTACATACCGCTGCGGTGTGCAGCCCGATCCGGTATATATATCAATACCTCACTATGGGTCCTCGACCCCTCTCAGTCAATATAGACTCGGCCTCTCGGGCCCACTCAGCTAGAACAAGGTATGAAACCCTTGGTATTCTCACTTAGAGTACACATCTAGTACTGGTTCATGTCATGCTAAATAGCTATGAATACGGCTGAGAGTATGTGTTCAACATGGTATAGGGGTCATTTAGCTCCACGGGCTTCCCTAAGATTCTACATATCGGCACAAGGCCCCAAACATGGCAACTAGCCAAATTATACAGGTATAAGCTTAGTCTCGGTCAATATGCACAATAAACTATCAATCAGAAGGGATCAAGTCCAAATCCCCAGTCATAATATCACCACGCTCGTCACATGACGTGTGTTTCATCTCAACATAGTACTGTATATTGCAAATACGGGGTTTCAAACCCTCGGTATATCATTCATTACTACCACTCACCTCGAACCGGCAAAAGTCCTAGCTTTCCTTGCGCTTGCCTCATAGAACGACCTCCTCAGGTGCGAAATCTGATCAAAACCAATAACAATACATCAAAATAGGCTAATGAATCATAACCAAATCGAAAGGACTCGAAAAACACCCAAAAACACGAAGTTGCCAAAACCCGAGCCCCGGACCCGCTTCTCAAAAAATTACGAAAGTCATATTTTCAGAAACCTTATCTCACCACAAGTCTGTACATATAAAATTTATCAAAATCGGACTTCAAATGAGCCGGCAAATCATGATTTTTCATAGCAAAAATCCAAGCCCTAACTCCCTCAATTTATACCCAATTTCAGAGAATTAATGGAAGATTCTTCGATAAAATGATGTATTAAGACCACGAGACTTACCTCCAATCATTTCCTGATGAAATCCCCTTCAAATTCCATCACTTAGCTCTCAAGGTGCTCAAACATTGAGGAAAGTATCAATGAAAACACGACTGAAATATTTCATTTAACCCTTCTATCGCCCAAGTATTTACACTAACCGATCGTATACCCTCTAGTGCGATCGCATTGAAAAAATTTTACACTCCATAATTTACTGCAATGCGATGGCACTCCTCCCTTGTGATCGCATAGAACAACTTCCATGCACCAAAATTACTACGATGCGATCGCACTCATGCCTTGCGATCGCATAGAATAAATTCCATCCAGGGACCCTAGGCCAAATATACACTATGTGATCGCACCCAATGCTATGCGATCACAGAGAACAAAGTCACAGAGCTATGTGATCGCAACCCCTTCTATGCGATCGCATAGAACAACTCAGAAGCCCACTTTCATCCTTCTATGCAATTGCAACATCACATATGTGATAGCATAGAGCAGCCGTCTGCTATAAATACCAGCAACCATCAGCCCTTCAAAAATGCTAGAAATGATCCGATTGGACCCCCGAATTCACCCCGAGGCCCCTGAGACCTCAACAAAAACCACCAACCTACTCCAAAATACGATACGAACTTTTTCCAATCATAAAAACACATCCTTAAAAATGGAAATCATCAAATCAAATCGGATTCAATCCTAAGTTTCAACTATAACTTCTGAAACCAACATCCAATCAAAAACCCGACCAAACGATGTCCGAATGACCTAATATTTTGCATACATATCCAAAATCACCTAACGGAGCTACTGCAATTGTCGGAATTCCATTCCGACTCCCGGATCAAAATCTTACCTATCAACCGAATTTCGCCAAAATTCCAACTTCGCCAATTCAAGCCTAATTCTACACCGAACCTCCAAATTTATTTCTGATCACTCTCATAAGCCACAAATGATCCCCCGAATCTACCCGAACCATCAGAATTCGATTCCAAGCCCTCTAACTCACAAGTCAACATCAGGTTGATTTTTCCAAACTATTCCTTCATCAAAGAGACTATTTGTCTCATTTCATACCAAGCTCAATCCGAATTGACTCAAATTCACCAAATACATATATTGAAACATGAACAAATATATAATGAGGAAAACGGGGCGGTAACTCACGGGATGACGGACCGGGTCATCACAGATTCCAACCAGCTATTGATGATCCATATGCATAAAACATATAAACAAACCTGAAAATATAATATAAAACAAGGATAAAATACCTGAAGTTTCGGACAGTCAGTCCTTTACTTTCATTTCCAAGTTATAAACTTAAGGACATACTATCGTTAACTTTAATTTCAAAGTTCAAAACTTAAGGTTGATAGTCCTTAACTTTGAATTACAATTTCAAAACTTAAGGACAGCCTGTCCTCAACTTCTGGTTACAACTCAAAAATTAACAAGGTTAAAGATAGCATGTCCTAAATTGTTTACCCGTTATTGTCATCTATCTTATGTTAGTATAAGTTCCCGGGTTTTTACTTGTCATCATATACAAGTATGAAGACAATAATTCATAATTCTCTTCGGGAATTCCTCTTATTAAAGCAGAAGAATATTAAATAGCATGCCATGCCTTATGATATCTAATGTCTAGTCCATGTAATTTGCATCTCTGCCATGACAAAAGCTGGTGTAAATTCAAATCTTGGGTCCCGAAGATTGTCGATAATATAACCACTAATCAACTTTGACGTAGCCTGCCTTTGATCTGCTTTCATAGTGTTAATAGAGCAATCATACTTTTTCTCAATCTTTTCTATCTTGAATAGTGTTGAATCTTTAATTCTGAAAGCACGCACACACCAACAACACCTATCATCATTTCATGTCAACGAATAACTTTTGAGCTTCATCTAACAACCTTGAATTCAAAATGTCCTTTGATTTCCATATTGGAAAAATAGTTAATTATACTCTTCTTCTTGTCAAATACTGATCTAACTTTTATTTCATCCAACGAAGCATTTTCTCTTAATATCGTAGTTGGGGATTCGTTTTGTCTCAAATTTGATCTTCGTCTAGTTATTTCAGTACAGGTTTTTTCAGCAACTTCTTTGATTAATGGTGCACTCTCTAAGACTTGAATACCCAAAGCTTGTTCGTTATCAATCTCTATAATGCTTTGTCCTTCTACTTGAATAGAATCAAATGTTTGAAGCACCTCTTCATTTAATGGTTTAGCTTCAACCATATCTATTTCCATTATGTGTTGGCATTTGTCTTGATTGTCATGTTGAGTTTCTATGTTGACATGTGCATTGCTTGTTGATGGAAAAACTCTTTCCGAAATATCAACTATGAAACGACAGCCCTTGAAGAGTGAATGCATTTTTAGCAACTCTATACATGTGTGAAAATCTAAATATTTGGATACAAACATTCATTTGCTTGTTCCAAGGTTGGTATCGAACCATATCACTGCTTCAAAATTTTCCCTATCCAATTAAATTAGCTCAAATATCTATTTAATGAAATCTTCAAACCGAATTGACTTAGGTACTAGAAAAAGCTTTGTTTGATGATCAAGATATTTATAGTCTTCGGTCCATCTACCGTTAAAAGCAACTATAATGCATATTGTTTCCATCCTGCAAGTCAAGAGAATGGGAAACTCAGGACATGCATTATAAAGCACTCCTTGTATAATTAAGAAGAGGTGTACTATAAGTGCAAGACCAAGGTAAGGACCAAGTGTTCTTAATATTTTAACTTAGAATTAAAAGTTAAGGACCTCCCGTCCTTAATATTTGAACTTGGAAATAAAACTTAAGAAATGCTTGTCCTTAACATTTGAACTTGGAATTAAATGTTAAGGAATGCCAGTCCTTAACATTTGAACTTGGAATTAAAACTTAAGGACTGCATGTCCTTAACTCTTGAGCCAGACATTAAAACTTAAGGACTAACAGTCCTTAACATTTAAACTTGGAATTAAAAGTTAAGAATTGCATGTCCTAAACTATTTAACCTGCAAGTCAAAATTTAAGGACCGCTTGTCCTTAACATTTATATTTGGAAGTGGAATTAAAAGTTAAGGACTGCCTGTCCTAAACTTTTTAACCTGCTACTCAAAAATTAAGGACTCGTATCCTTAACTTTTCAATATGTAATTCAAACTTAAGGACTTCCTGTCTTAACTTTTCAATTTGAAACTCCAACTTCAGGACTTAGTATGCAGAAGAACAGCAACAAAGTGAAGGACATTGTGTCCTTAAGTTTTTCAATTCAATTTGCAAAATGAGGACAGTAGAATCAAAGTTGAGGACATTGTGTCCTTAATTTTTGAATTCAATTTTCAAAATGAAGACAATATGTCCTTAATATTATGTGCTCAACTTTTATAGAATTATCATAGGAGGCGATGTCCTTAATTTTATCAAAATTCAAAAATAAAAATCAAATTCTTATCTACCATATAATCAAATCAATACAAATCGAAAAACGTATAACTATATCGAAGTAAAAATCGATAGAAACACATGAAAGTATAACTTAGTGCTTATCTATGTCAATTTTTTTGATTAGAATGTTGAATTTTTTTGTCCAGTGTGCTACGGCTGCTGCGATCGCTGCCTGCTGCTGTTGCTTCTGGTATTGGTCGAGTGTGTTATAAAAGTGTTGGTATAACTTATACTGGAAGGGTATTTTTGTCCAGTTAGGTTTAATTTTATTAAAGCAGTGACAAAAGCCTAAATACATTGAAAATACTGGTTTTAAAATAAAAGGAGCTACTTTTAGTGGCTATTTGTGCACTTCGCCCATTGATGCATGAGTAACTTTAAAATATCTAAAAATAACTATTTTATTAGTTTGATATGTTAGATATGACCATAACAAAAGAAAAAAGTCTTATTTGATAATAACCAATTCATTAAAAAATAATATATATTAATTAAATCTTGATAAGAGTTGGGCGGGTGGGATATGATCCAAATTTTAGCTTAAGTTGACCCAACACATCACTGCCCAAATTTCTTTTGGATGGGTCACCGGTCCAAAATAAGTCCAACCCGTCATTTAACATAAAAATTGTACGGGGCGCCCTGTTTGGTCACCCTATTTAACCTATACCAATATTTTTAAAATTATTTAACCGATAACCTAATTTTTACAACTTCAGGCACCTCATTTTCCTACTACATGTGCTCTCCTTTCCTCATTCTTTCTTTTCCTCCGCTTCTTCTCGTGATCACCAAGTAAGGACTTCAAAGATGTCCTCTCCAGGTATATTAAATCTAGTGAACCGTTTTGGTATTTGTATTGGGCCAAATTGGATATAACTGATAAGGGCCGGGTACGTCTCCCACCACGCCTACGCCTGATAAAGGCCAAGTACATCTCCCCTCCACGCCTCCATGGCGTCGAGGGCATGCCCTTTATTCACATCCTTAACAACGAAGGAGTAGCACGAACTCGCATATGCAGTCGCCCTTTCCCTCCTCCTTTTTATATTTTAAGGATGTCAGCAGTCCTTCGACGAATTATGTCTTTAGAGAGAAAATCTTTCCTCTATATAAAAAGGGGTTTTCCTTATTGTAAGGGACAAGTGTTATTCTTTAATAATACAAGTTTAGATTTTTTCTCTCTATTATTCTCATTCTTTACCCTCTCAGTGATAATCATTGATAGTCCATATAATTTCATCATTTTTGCTAAGATTCACAATATAAACGATATAGATCTTTCTCCGGGATTTATTATAGTTGATTGTGATTTACCCTTTTCTCATAATTTTTTATTGTGCATAACTTATAAAGTAACCGATATTTTTTGAGTTAAACAATTTGGCGCTGTCTGTGGGGATTTCGAGAATCAAACCTAAAGTATACACCCAAAGATCAGATAACCACATCATCCACATCCCACGAAAATCCAAAAATGGCCAAAACAACACCAGGTCCAAAGCTATAATGGGGGTCACCACCTACCTCCTAAGCTCTCTAAACGAGGTCGGTGATGGCGCTACCACCAACACTACCCCCGAAACCGCACCAGAGATAGAAGCTTCACCTTCCCCATCCGGGAACCTTGTGACCTTTCAGGGTAAGGAAGCTTCTACGTCCACTGCAAAAGAAGCACCCCCGGTAGTTAGAAAATTAAAGGAAGAATGATTGACGAGTACCTTGAGCGGCTTAGTGGAAAAACCACCACAGGGCCACACTAAAGTAGTACCAACAATGAGTATCACTACTACAATGGACGAGTAAGAGGAAGGGCGAACAAACAACCAACCCGTCACAATACAAACCCAGAATGACACGCTAGCGTCCATTCTGAGAAAAATGGAAGAAATAGAGAGCGAAAACATGGCTCTCTGCTACCAAATGAAAGAGCATCAGGATAGGGTCAACAAGATCCTTGGAGCACCTAAACTTCTACCTAAACGCGACGTGGGAAGGTTAATGGAACAACCATACTCCGAGGAATCCGCCCCTTATTCCATTCGAAAGACTTTAAAGATGCCCCCTTATCTAAGGGTGTATGATGGAACCACTGATCCCGAGGATAACCTCATCCATTATGTTACCGCCGTGAAAGGCAACGACCTGTCAAAAGAGCAAGTATCATTTGTGCTGCTGAAGAAGTTCGGTGAGATGCTGACCATAGGAGCCCTAACATGGTACTCCCAACTGCACGCCAAAGCAATCTCAATCTTCGAAGAAATAGCGGACAAGTTCGTAACCGCCCATGCTGGAACAAAGATGGCGGAGGCAAGGGTGAACGACATCTTCGCCATCAGGCAAACCAAGGGCGAGGGCCTTAGGGACTTCCTCGCTAGATTCGACAGGGTGAGGATAAGCCTGCCAAACTTGTCTGAAGGCATGGCGGTAGCTGCCTTCCAGAACGGACTCAGCAGGGACGGCTCTAGAGCAACTAAGAAGCTACTAAACCGGCTCATGAAATATCCTCCCATAACTTAGGATGAGATCCACAATGCCTACTGTGCCGAGGTATGAGCGGACGAAGACGATCTCAATGGGCCAACACGACAATTAACAGCTATACACTCAGACACAAGGAAAGATCAACATCAAGAAGGACGCCGAGAACTTCCCCCTCATCCCAATAAGGAACGACATTAGCCATACATGAGGTCTCCCCATCCGCCTCCTCAAAATGTAGACGCACTAAAACAATATCATGCCCCACTCAAGAGTGAAAGAGGTATGCCCTCTTTGCTTTCATAACATAACTTTTGTGTCTCTCCTTTAGAGATAGTGTACGCACTCGAAAATCTTGGCACCAAGGTGCAGTGGCCTCAGAAAATGAAATTAGACCCCGACATGAAGGAATAAAATGTCTTGTGCAAATTCCACTAAGAGCGAGGACACAAGACCGAAGATTTCATAGGCCTATGACAAGAAGTCGTCAGAATGCTAAACCAGGGATACCTAAAGGAGCTGCTTAGCGACAGGGGAAAAGCCATTTTCGCATGTGGGCGAGAACAATCCTGCGGGCCATCAAAGACACCTTCCCCGACATGGACAGTAAATATGATCGTCGGATACAACACCGACATTGCTATCAAACATGTCAAATTCACCAACACACACAAGCTGAAGCGAACCATCTCCCACGAAAGGTACAATGACTTCGAAGGGAGTATCACATTTTATAAGTCTAATGCCGATTGTTTGTGTTTTCCCCAATATGATGCTTTATTTATCACTTTACGTATTGTTGATATGGTCGTCAAGAGAGTCATGATCCATAATGGAAGCGGCGCCTACATCATCCATCCAACAGTCCTTTCACAGATGGGACTCGAGGATAGGATAATACCCCGTTGTATAACTCTCACCGGTTTTAACAATGCAGTGGAACGTACATCAGGAGAAGTGATTTTGCTCGTCCTTGCTGGAGGAGTCACGTTGGAGATGACCTTTCATGTGATGGACCAAGAAACAACATACAATGTTATCATCGGACGCCCATGGATACATGCCATGCGAGTAGTCCCCTCAAGTTTTTACCAGGTGGTCAAGTTTCCTGCCCTATGTGGAATATTAAGCATCAAAGGAGAGTCGCACACCGCGAAAGAGTGTTACAAGATAACACAGGATTGCGCCCACACTCGACAGCTAAAAGGAGTAAGCACATAAGCATAGCAATTATCCATATCGGGGACCAGAATGGACCCGATGACCGATACCATCAGAGACCTAGACATTGTGAAAGCCTACAAAATGACGATCGAAGACCTCGATCCGATTCAGATAGATAGCCACAACCCCGAAAAGAAGGCATACATCGGCCACGGGCTCACCGACCCAAGTAAGTATCGTGAATTTTTAACTAGTCATACAGACCTATTTGCTTTTTCCCAGGTAGACATGCCAGGGAACTCGCCAGATATCGCCACCCAAAAACTCAATGTTGACCCGTTGCATCCGCTGGTGCGACAAATCAGAAGAAACTTCAATGCTAAGATTAACGAGGCAGTCCTCGAAGATGTGGACAAATTACTCGCCAGTGGCTCTATCAGAGAGTCAAGATACCCGCAGTGGGTCGCCAACGTAGTAATGGTCAAAAAGAAGAACGGGAAATGGAGAATGTGCATGGACTTCACCGACCTAAACAAGGCATGCCCCAAAGACTCCTTTCCCCACCACACATCGACCAGCTAATCGACGCCACTACCGGACACGAACTGCTAAGTGTTTTGGACGCATATTTTGGTTATAACCAGATCCTAATGGCTGAAGTGGACCAATAAAAAGCCACGTTCATCACGCATCAAGGGACCTATTGTTACAAAGTGATGCCCTTTGGGCTCAAAAATGCGGGGGCCACGTATCAAAGATTAGTCACCAAGATCTTCAAAGAACAGCTCGGTAAAACCATGGAGGTTAACAGTGATGACATGCTAGTGAAGTCCACTAGAAAGGAAGATCACATCAACCACTTGCAAGAGGCCTTTGAAATCCTGAAAAGGTATGGGATGGAACTGAATCCCGAGAAATGCGCCTTTGGCGTTGCGTCAAGGAAGTTTTTAAGATTTCTCATATCCCAAAGAGGTATCGAAGTCAACCCTGACCAAATCAAAGCGATTGCTTCAATACCCGAGGTGCTAAACAGCAAAAAGCAGGTCTAGAAATTGACAGGTTGGATAGCTGCCCTCTCCCGATTCATCTCTTGATCCTCGGACATATGCCAAAAATTCTTCAACGTCTTGAGAAAAGACAACGCATTTCACTGGAACGAAGAATGTGTCAAAGCCCTGTCAGAACTGAAAGCGTACCTATCATCACCACCACTACTATCAAAGGCAGGACCGCACAAACCCTTACTAACATACCTTGCCGTATCGGAAGTCGCAGTCAGCGCACTGTTGGTTCGTGAAGTAAAAGGTACGCAATCACCAATCTATTACATTAGAAAAACCCTAGTGGATGATGAGACACGGTATCCACACCTCAAAAAATTGGCTCTAGCACTGGTCACGGCTTCAAGGAAGCAACGACCCTATTTCCAATGTCACCCCATTAAAATAGTAACCACGCTCCCCTTGAGGAGCATCTTGCACAAGCCTGAGCTATCGGGCCGGCTCGCCAGTTGGGCCATAGAGCTCAGCGATCACGATATCACTTATATTCATATAACCGTCATCAAGTTGCAAGTCCTTGCCGACTTCGTGGCTGACTTCAGCACTAAAATATTGTCGGAGGCGAAAAAGGAAGCCCTGCATTCCACCTCAAATAACGACCTCTGGACCCTCTATATAGATAGGGACACCAATGTTTCGGGATTGGGACTGGGACTCATCCTTGATGCCCCCACGGGCGAAACCATTCGCTAGTCCATACGATGCCCTCAGATGACTAACAACAAGGCAGAATACTAAGCCTTTATTGCAGGTATAAAACTAGCCATCATGTATGGGGCCCGCCGGCTTGTCTTGCACTGTGACTCCTAACTCATGGTAAATCAAGTCACCGGACTTACCAAATCAAGGAGCAAAGGTCGAAGCAGTATCAAGCTGAAATCCACAGGTTGATGGGACAGCTCGACGAATGCCACTTCGAACAAATTCCTAGAGTGCGCAATGCCAAAGCAGACGGCCTGACTAAGCTGGCTGCGGCCACCACAAGCCTAAGTAAAGAGAGCATCATCACTCTCATCCACTCGGTAATCAATCATACAGAGGTACTTACCCTACATTTATCTTGGGACTGGCACAACCAATTCCTATCGTATTTACAGGACGGAACACTACCGCCTAACAAGAAGGAAGCAAAGAAGCTTCGCATTCAGGCAGCAAGGTACTGCATAGTAAACAACAACCTCTACAAGAGGACCTTTGCAGAACCTCTGGCCAAGTGCCTATGCCCCAATCAGACAACGCCGGTACTGGAGGAAGTTCACGAAGGCCATTATGGAGCCCACACGGGCAATCGACCACTAGTATGTTGCTTGGTTCGAACTAGGTATTACTGGCCTACCATGAAAACATATGTTGCGGAGTACGTCCGCCAATGCGAAAGCTATCAAAAGTTTGCCCCCTTGATACACCAACCAGGGGAACACCTCCATTCAGTCACTTTGCCATGTCCCTTCATCAAGTGGGGAATGGATATAATCGGACCACTACCTGCTGGGCGAGGAAATATATGTTTTTTAATAGTTTTAATTTACTATTTCTCCGAGTGGGTAGAAGCAGGTGCCTATGCCCAATTTCGTGAGCAAGAGGTCATCGCCCTCATCTGGAAAAACATCATATGTTGTTTCGGCATCCCCAAAGAAATCACCTGTGACAATGGGTGACAGTTCATTGGACAGAAAACAACCGATTTCTTCGACAAATGGCATATCAAAAGAAGACTCTCAACACCATATCACTCTGCCGCCAAAAGTCAGGCAGAGTCATCCAACAAAACCATACAGAATATATTGAAGAAGAAGCTCGAAGACACCAAAGGACTATGGCCCGAGCTACTACCAGAGGTGCTATGGGCACACAGAACCACCCCTAAGTCATCCATGGGAGAAACACCTTACTCGCTGGTCTACAAGACTAATGCCATCATACTAGTCGAAGTAGGTGAGCCGAGTTTAAGGTACTCACACACAAGCAGAGCAGAGAATGATACGAATCGAATCCAAGATCTCGATGAAGCCGAAGAAAGAAGATAAATGGCTCACATTAGGCTAGTAGCCCAGAAACAGCAAACGAAAGATACTACAACAAGAAAGCAAAAATTCGACCGCTCAAATTAGGCGACTACGTGCTAAAAGCAAAGACACTGGCGTCCAAAGACCCCAGCAATGGAAAATTGGGGCCCAATTGGGACGGACCCTATAAAATCACCGCAATAGCGGATAAAGGTTCGTTTCGACTAGAGACCATGGAAGGGAAAATGCTCCAAAACAACTGGAACATCTCCCACCTCAAGTATTTCCATTTCTAAAAGAGTATCCCCCAAGTCGTACACTTTTTCCCTCATCCAAGTTTTGTCCAATCGGATTTTCTCAGAGAGGTTTTTAATGAGGCAATGAAGGAGATGCTCAGAAATGCTTACGAGGCTAATCTAATACACCAATCATTCCGCCCATTGGCACGAAAGGCGTATCACAGGGATTAAGGCTATGGCAACCTCCAATATATGAAAGGCTACGACCATATCCAATGTATGAAAGGCTAAGGCCATCTCCAACGTATGAAAGGCTACAGCCATATCCAATGTATGAAAGGCTACGACCATCTCCAATGTATAAAGAGGCTACGGCCATCCATAAACTCTTGAAAGGCTAAGGCCACTCACAGTGTATAAAGAAGCTACGACCATTCATAAATGCATAAAAGGCTAAGGCAACTCACAACGTATAAAGAGGCTACGCCCATCCATAAACGCATAAAATGCTAAGGCCACTCACAGCATATAAAGAGGCTACGACCATCCATAAACACTTGAAAGGCTAAGGCCACTCATAATGTATAAAGAGGCTACGACCATCCATAAACGCATAAAAGGCTAAGGCCACTCACAACGTATAAAGAGGCGATGGCCATACATAAACGCATAAAAGGCTAAGGCCACTCACATCGTATAAAGAGGCTACGGCCATCCATAAACACTTGAAAGGCTAAGGCCACTCACAACGTATAAAGAGGCTACGACCATCCATAAACGCATCAAAGGCTAAGGCCACTCACAGCATATAAAAAGGCCACGACCATCCATATACGCATAAAAGGCTAAGGCCACTCACAGCGTATAAAGAGGCTATGGCCACCATGAATGCATAAAAGGCTAAGGCCACCCATAGCACACGATGAGGCTACGCCCCCCCCCCCCCTCCCCTAAACACACAAAAGGCTAAGACCGTCTATAGCATACAAAGAGGTTACTATCATCCATAACGCGTAAAAAGACAAATCCAATATCAGAGCAACCGACTCAATTCGACCAACCCGATACGGTCGAAACTGAGGGAAAGATGAGAGCCACCTTAAAACAAACTAGCGGCTAAGGCCAGAGTTGACTTAGCCCAACTACGAAAAAGTAACTCGATACAAATTGGCATTACGCAATTAGTACGCAAGATAAAAGTACGAAAAGAAGGCGTAAACGTAATAATATATATGTACGATTTCCATTCACTCCAAAAATTCTTATGTACAAATCATTTACAAGAATCACGTCCCTCCGACTACAAAATCAAAACAAAAATATATCCTAACTACCACCCTGGCCTTCACCACCTCCTGGCGCACTTGTTGCACCGTCGCCACGGTCATTGCCACCCTTGGTCCATAACAACAAGGAAATCCGGGACCCCGTGCCCAACTAATTCACGTCCTCAAAGGTATATCCTGCCAGGCTCGGGGACTCAGGGTTATACCCACAAGATTCTCGTACCACCCTAACCAGACGTCGCTGATCTTCGACTTCTGTCTAAGTAGCCCTTCCAGCGGCCCGAAGTTCCTCAAAAACTGTTCGCCTAGCCTCGGCGTACACACACATATCATGCGTTTCACGGGACACATCGTCGATAGGATCAGCCGCTGTCATGTGCTGAAGAACGTCAACTTCAGCCGCTTTGGCCCTGAGCTTAAGGCGTCAAATTTGGCATGCAATTGAACTGCCTCCGCCATCACCCCATGGCCAATCTCCAACTCCTCCTCCTTCAGCCGAAGAATATTTTCCAGATCAGTATTTCGAGCCATAACAGCTATTAAATCTGCGTGTACCCGCTCGAACTGAGCCGTACGCTTTCGCAGTTAACTCTCCGCCTGCTCCAAACCCTCGCAAAATACGCGAAATCATGGGTACTGGGCATAAAGGTCCGCCAGCATTTTATGCTTGCTTCGGACCTCCCTGTATTTCTTCATTGCCCTCTTAAGGACGACATTCCTTCTCTTATCACGCCGTCCCCTCTCCATTTCCAAAATGAGGGTCTAAAAAAAGGAGAAAAGAAACAAAACCTGAGTTAGAGCAAGCCTCAAGGACTATAGTAAAACAACAAGAAATAACGACAAAGCTTGCCTACAAAGCTGGGTCGGCGACTTGGCAGGATAAGTCCATGTTGCTAATATCTTTTAAGGTCTCGATCTTAGTAGTCGCGCACAGTAAGGTCATGTCCGTTGCGGCCTGCTCACTATCCAGCAATAGATTATATCCCGCTGGGATCATGAGTCGATGGTTAGGCCCCATCATCGCCATGTCCACCCGAGTATAATCCCATTGCGGTACGTCCGCAGACGTAAAAGCTCACCCAGAATCTGGCCCTTCCCCACCAGCATCTACCTCGGTGACAGTCGATACATCACTTCCTTTGACTTGTTGGGAAGCAGTATCGACTACGACTTTCCTCATAAGGGCCACCCTCTCAGGGTGATTAGCATCACCCATGCAGACCTGCCTTGACTCAGGACGGCGGATAACCATTTTCCTGTGCTCCACGGCTATGCCTTTGCCAAGAAGAAATCGGAACCTTTTCTACTCCAGCGACTCATCGCCTTCAGAAGCCTCCTCTTCGGCAGGAGGAGATGGAGGCGAAGGGTTATCCTCATTCGTAGGATCAATCACCGGCTCGAATACGAAATGAGTAGTCTTAAGATCGTCCTCAACAAATGGCTCCCGAATTGCATCCTCGCCCTCGGAACGAATGGCGTCAGAAACATCCTCACTGGATGCCTCCACAATCGCACGCTCGTCCTCGGGTCGAGTAACCTCATGAACATCCCATCTATGTGCTCCTGAACTACATGTTCATAGTCGGAGTCCGCCGACGAGGAAGCAGTAGCGCAATGTCTTCTCCTCTTTCGTGGGATGCTCCGAGCTGTCAAAACATTAACAAGGAAGAATACATTAAAAAGTGTGATACCAAAGAGTAAACTCACCAAACAAAAAACTAATGCAACGCCTAGAAGATAATATTTTGTGGTAAATGCCACCCACGTCCTACACTCTTCGGTGAGTGGGATCAACCTCCCCACCTGTAACGACCCGGCCCGTCGTTACGGGAATTATCACCCCGTTACCTTGCACTTGCATATATTATGTTTTTAAAACAGTATTAGAGTATATCGAGTGAGTTAGGAGTGATTTGGATTGAAA
Organism: Nicotiana noctiflora; assembly: GCA_032618575.1. Taxonomy (NCBI): domain Eukaryota; kingdom Viridiplantae; phylum Streptophyta; class Magnoliopsida; order Solanales; family Solanaceae; genus Nicotiana; species Nicotiana noctiflora. Next base: position 21,445 of record JASVEL010006081.1, read on the forward strand.
ATGAAACAAATAGCATGTTTGAAGAAAGCTTGAATATGAAAAGTCAACCAAGAGTTGACTATTGAGTTAGAGTGCTCGGAATCGGATTCTGATGATTCGGTTAGTTCCGGGAGGTGATTTGTGACTTAGGGGAGCGATCGGAATTGAATTTGGAGGCCGGTGTAGAAATAGGCTTGAATTGGCTAAGGTTGAATTTTGGCGAAATCCGAACGGTAGGTGAGATTTTGATCCGGGGTCGGAATGGAATTCCGACAGTTGCAATAGCTTCGTTAGGTGATTTTGGATATGCCTGCAAATTTTCAGGTCATTCGGACATCGTTTGATCGGGTTTTGGATTGAATGTTAGTTTTGAAAGTTTTGAATAAACATAAGCTTGAATCCGTGTGTAATTGATGATTTTGATGTTTAGGATGGTGTTTTTATGATTGGAACAAGTCCGTATCGTGTTTTGGAGCATGTTGGTGGTTTTCGTTGGGGTCCCGGGGGCCTCGGGGTGAATCCGGACCATCATCCGGCACTTTGGAACAAGGAATGGTCTGCTGTAAATTGCAGACCACTGGGCACCAGTTAGGCCTTCGCGTTCGCGAGGGCTAGGCCCGCGTTCGCGTAGGCTGGGGCCAGTTGGCCATCGCGTTCGCGAGGTGACATGCCGCGTTCGCGAAGGAGAAGGTTGGAACGCATCGCGTTCGCGTGGGTGAAGGACGCGGACGCGTACGAGGAAAAGACGAAGCATCGCGTTCGCGTGGTCTGGGACGCGAACGCGTAGAGGAAAAATCCGGGCTAGGAAGATTGGTCTTCGCGAACGCGTGTCTGTACGTCGCGTTCGCGATGAAGGAACGGAGCAAGGCATCGCGTTCGCGTGGAGACCATCGCGAACGCGTAGGGTAAAATCGTCTGGCAGTGAATTAAAATCACAGAACAGAGGGCTCTCGGGTTCATTAACCCAAAACTCCATTTTTGAGTTCCAAGAGTAGAAATTGACGGGAGATTGCTGGGAAATCATCGGGGTTTCGTCGGAGGTAAGTTTTGTGGCTTAATTACATCATTTTAACATGAAATCCTTGGTTAATTCCCTGTAAATGGAAGATTAATTGTGGGTTTGAGCCCTAAGCCTAAATTGAAGAAAAACAAGGATTTGAGTAGGCAAATGGAGTCCGATTTTGGTAAAATTGATATGCTTAGACTCGTATTGAGACGAGGGTTCCGGAAATGTGAATTTCGTAAATTTTCGGAATGTGGGCCCGGGGCTCGGGTTTTGACAACTTTGGGAATTTTGATGTAAATTGAGTTGTATTGATTGGGTGTCGTCCCATTGGCCTAATTTGTTGTATTTCTACCGTATTTGATCAGATTCTACGCGTGCGGAGCTTGATTCTCGTGGCAAGGGCATTGCGGAGTAGTCATCTCGCCGTATTGAGGTGAGTAATAGATGTGGGTGATGACCAGCGGGTTCGAAACCCCGGTATACCACTTTGTGACGCCGTATAGCGGCGAGACACGCACACTCTTGAGAGTGCGGGGTCGATCATGAATTGGAGACTATATATATTAGTCCAACCTGTTGATACTGTATTATTGGCTATTCTAGAGCCGTCGAACCTCCTTCTCGGAGGGTTGCATATATATATTGTGATAATGGCTACTCTTGAGCCGAGGAACCCCCTTCTTGGGCGGTTGATTATACATGTGGGCCGTGAGCCAGTTATTGGATCCCGCGAGGATCGTTATCATTGTCTTATCATATTGACATGCTAGTTTACTACTAGTCCGTAGCTATTTCTGTTATCATTCTATTTCCAACCTCTGGAACTTGATATTACTGTTTTCCAATCGAAAAATGATAAAAGAGTTTTCAAAACTACTTTTGAGCCTGTGAGGCTGTATTTGCATATTAGCTGACTAGTAGTGGATCGGGCTGCACGCCGCAGCAAGATATATGTTGGATCGGACCGCACGCCGCAGTGATATCTCTATGAGATGTGCTTGGGCTGTAGGAGCCCCTCCGGAGTCTGAACCCCCACGGTGAGCACGGGTACCCAAAATTTGGAGTCGGGCTACACGCCGTAGCGGTCATATCATGCATTGCATTGCATTTAGCTACATCTCCTAGCCGTTATGCTATTTATTGGTAATTGTTGGAACAGGTACAGTGAAGATTGATTCTATGACGGGGTAGCTGATTACAGCTTTACATAGTGCTTTATTGCGGATTTCTTATCCGTGCTGTCTTACCCTTGTTTATTACCACTGAGTCCGGCGATACTCATTTTACTCCCTGCACCTTGTGTGCGGATCCGGGTACCTCTCAGCAGTGATCCAGTAGCTGTGCGAGGCGACGTTTGTGGATATTCGAGGTAGCCGCAGAGTCCGCAGGACCCGATATTCCTTCCTACTCTGTCTTTTGATTTTGTATTGACATTTCTTTCCGCACTTGGTATTCTTGTAAACCTTTTATACTCATGTTCAGTAGAGGCTCATGACTCTTGACCCTTGGTCTATGGGAGTTGATGTATTATGGGACTTGGTTCCCTGTTTTCGTTAATTGCATCGCTATTACTTCGTGATTTAAATTGCCTAAATGGGTTAAGGAGAGCTTCTAGCTCCGTTATTGTTATTAATTGGTCAGGCTGGCTTAGCAATGTGCTGGGCGCCATCACGACCGGATTTGGGGTCGTGACAAGTTGGTATCAGAGCCTAGGTTTACTAGGCCTCATGAGTCTTGAGCCGGTTAGTAGAGTCTTGTGGATCGGTACGGGGACGCTCGTACTTATCCTCGGGAGGCTGCGAACCTTTAGGAAACACTTCACTTTTCTTGAACTCCGTCGTGCGATCTTGTTGTTCCGAGAACTGAACTTCCATATTCTATTCTCTCGCAGATGGCGAGAACGCGAGCATCAGGACGAGGTGGACGACCTCCATTGCCACCTGTTAGAGGCCGTGGGCGCGGTCGTGCTAGAGTTAGAGGTAGGGCGGCTGAGGCAGTGCCAGCTGACCCGCCTGTTGTACCAGTTCAGGAGCAGCCCCCAGTGGTTGAAGCTCCAGCAGTCCCAGTTCAGGGCCAGACTATATCTATTGCTATTCCTGGTCTTCAGGAGACTCTTGCTCAGATATTATCAGTGTGTTCTGGTTTGGCTCAGGTAGTTTCAGCTACTGCCACCGTAGCGACATCTCAGACAGGGGGTGGTCAGCAGACCCTTGCACCAGCTGCACCAGCTCCAGTTCCTCCAGCTGCACCCCTGCACCAGCTGCACCATCTGCACTCTGTCGTGCGATGTTATTCCTCCAGCTGCACCAGCTCCAGTTCCAGAGCATATGGTTCAGGCTATGCCCGACGACGAGCAGCGTCGTCTTGAGAGGTTTGGTAGACTTCAGCCACCCCATTTCAGTGGCGTTGAGGGCGAGGATGCCCAGGGTTTCTTGGATAAATGTCGGAAGATGCTGCGTACGGCTGGTATTCTTGAGTCCAGCGGAGTTTCATTTACTACATTTCAGTTCACTGGTCCCGCATTTGATTGGTGGGAGGAGTTTGAGAGGCGTAGGCCTGCAAGAGCAGCACCTCTCACATGGCAGCAGTTCTCTACTCTCTTTCTAGAGAAATATGTACCACAGTCTCGTCGCGAGGAGCTACGTTGCTAGTTCGAGTGGTTGGTTCAGGGCGACATGTCTGTGACCCAGTATGAGCTCGGATTCACACGGTTGGCTAGGCATGCCACATGGATGATCCCTAATGATAGGGAGAGGATCAGGAGGTTCATTGATGGCCTCAATTACTCTATCCGCATTCTTATGACCAGAGAGAGAGTTTTGTCATCATCGTTTGAGCAGGTTGTTGATATGGCACGCTCCATTGAGGCGGATCGTCGCCGAGAGAGAGAGGAGCGGGAGGCCAAGAGGCCTCGTGGTTCTGGCAGTTTTAGTGGTGCTCCATCTAGAGGGCATTCCCAGCAGAGCAGAGGTCGCTCATCTAGACCTTCTCATTCGGGCCGCCCGGAGCGAGAGCGGAGGTTCGCATGGTCGTGGTCGACAGGGGTTTCAGCGGGGTCGGTCATCGCTCGGTGCCCTCCCGGCCCCGAGTGCGAGCACCTACTTCTCCAGCACCGGGTGCATGTTATGAATGTGGTGAGTTTGGCCACATGAGGAGACATTGCCCTCGACTACGTAGGGCCAGGACTCAGCAGAGGGATCAGCCCTCCTCTTCGGCACCATCTCGGTCTAGTAGAGGTGGAGGTCAGTCTTCTCGTGGTCGCCCCAGGGGCGAGGAGAGATCTGGTGGAGGCCAGGCACGGTTCTATGCACTTCCTGACAGGCGTGATGCAGTTGCCTCCGATGCAGTGATTACAGGTATCATTTCTGTCTGTCACAGAGATGCCTCTGTTCTATTTGATCCAGGGTCCACATATTCTTACGTGTCCTCTTATTTTGCACATCATTTGGGTGCGACTCGTGGTATTCTTGATTTACCTGTTCATGTATCCACCCCCGTGGGTGATACGATTGTTGTGGATCATGTCTATAGATCCTGTGTTATATCTATTGGGGGTCTGGAGACCCAGGCAGATTTGTTATTGTTGGGGATGGTGGACTTTGATGTTATATTGGGTATGGACTGGTTGTCTCCGTACCATGCTATATTGGACTCTCATGCTAAGACAGTTACGTTGGCCATTCCTGGTATTTCTCAGATTGAGTGGCGGGGTTCGACTGATTTCGTCCCTAGCCGTGTTATTTCGTTCTTAAAGGCTCGGAAAATGGTTGAAAAAGGGTGTTTATCGTACTTAGCTTTTGTGAGAGATGTGGGAGCCGAGTCTCCTAGCATTGATTCCGTACCTGTTGTGAGGGACTTCCCAGATGTATTCCCCTCAGACCTGCCGGGCATGCCGCCGGACAGGGATATTGATTTTGGCATTGACTTGGTGCCGGGCACTCGGCCCATTTCTATTCCTCCGTATCGGATGGCACCAGCTGAGTTGAAGGAATTGAAGGAGCAGCTCCAGGAACTCCTAGATAAGGGGTTTATTCGGCCGAGTGTGTCGCCGTGGGGTGCACCAGTCTTGTTTGTTAAGAAGAAGGACGGATCTATGAGGATGTGTATTGACTATAGGCAGCTAAACAAAGCAACAGTGAAGAATAAGTATCCTCTGCCTCGTATTGATGATTTGTTTGATCAGCTCCAGGGAGCTAGGGTGTTCTCGAAGATTGATCTTCGTTCAGGCTACCATCAGCTGAAGATTAGAGAGTCTGACATTATGAAGACTGCATTCAGGACCAGATATGGTCACTATGAGTTCCTTGTGATGTCTTTTGGGCTGACCAACGCCCCAGCAGCATTTATGCATCTGATGAACAGTGTATTCAGGCCGTATCTTGATTCATTTGTGATCGTATTCATTGATGACATACTTGTCTACTCTCGTAGCCGGGAGGAGCATGCTCGGCACTTGAGTATTGTGTTGCAGAGGTTGAGAGAGGAGAAGCTGTATGCCAAGTTCTCCAAATGTGAGTTCTGGCTTGAGTCCGTGGCATTCTTAGGGCACGTGGTGTCCTGTGATGGTATTCAGGTAGATCCGAGGAAGGTCGAGGCGGTGCAGAGTTGGCCCAGACCGACCTCAGTTACTGAGATCCGTAGCTTTCTGGGATTGGCAGGGTATTATCGCCGATTCGTTCAGGGGTTCTCTTCTATTGCTTCACCCTTGACTAGATTGACTCAGAAGGGTGTTCCTTTCTTATGGTCCGAGGAGTGCGAGGAGAGCTTTCAGAAGCTCAAGACAGCACTGACCACAGCACCAGTCTTGATTCTACCGACAGCTTCAGGTTCTTATACTGTATATTGTGATGCCTCGGGAGTGGGCATTGGTTGTGTGTTGATGCAGGAGGGTAGGGTCATTGCTTATGCTTCTCGTCAGCTAAAGCCCCACGAGAAAAACTACCCTGTTCACGATTTGGAGTTAGCTGCTATTGTTCATGCCTTGAAGATTTGGAGGCATTATCTATATGGTGTATCTTGTGATGTATATACAGATCACCGTAGCCTTCAGCATTTGTTTAAGCAGAAAGATTTAAATTTGAGGCAGCGGAGATGGCTTGAATTGCTTAAAGACTATGATATTACTATCTTATATCATCCCGGAAAAGCCAATGTAGTGGCTGATGCATTGAGCCGGAAGGCTATTAGTATGGGCAGTTTGGCGTATATTCCAGTTGGGGAGAGACCCCTAGCAGTTGATGTTCAGGCGTTAGCTAATCGGATGGTAAGGCTGGATATTTCTGAGCCCAATCGGGTGATGGCTTATGTAGTAGCTCGTTCTTCTTTATATGATCGTATTCGAGAGCGCCGGTATGATGATCCACACTTACTTGTCCCTAAGGACAGAGTTCAGCATGATGATGCTAGAGATGTCACTATTGATAGTGAGGGTGTATTGCGGATGCAGGGC
>JASVEL010006082.1:0-183892 GCA_032618575.1 Nicotiana noctiflora
CTGTATCTGCACAAAAAGTGCAGGGAGTATAGTGAGTACATCCAACTCAGTGAGTAGTAATCAATAAATAATAATTGAAGTAAGAACACCTCTATGAGCACTAAACAGTTCTAAGAATAACTGTACAGGTAAATCATCGCTAAAGTGGAAAGTCCGGTTCCAGTCTACTACTATCTCACACTGATCTAACACTGCAACGTGCAGCCCGATCCAATATAATAGATATAATGCTACGACGCGCAGCCCTATCCAATAATATATAACTGCGCTCACTAAGGGTGTGTGTGCAGACTCCGGAGGACTCATACAGCCCAAGCACTATAATACTGCGGCGTACAGTCCGATCTATATACTATATCACTGTGGCGTACAGTCCTATATATATATATATATATATATATATATATATATATATATATATATATATATATATATATATATATATATATATATATATATATATATATATATATACCGTGCAACATGCAGCCCGATCCGGTATATATATCAATACCTCACTATGGGTCCTCTACCCCTCTCAATCAATATAGACTCGGCCTCTCGAGCCCGATAAAGGCCAAGTACATCTCCCCTCCACGCCTCCATGGCGTCGAGGGCATGCCCTTTATTCACATCCTTAACAACGAAGGAGTAGCACGAACTCGCATATGCAGTCGCCCTTTCCCTCCTCCTTTTTATATTTTAAGGATGTCAGCAGTCCTTCGACGAATTATGTCTTTAGAGAGAAAATCTTTCCTCTATATAAAGAGGGGTTTTCCTTATTGTAAGGGACAAGTGTTATTCTTTAATAATACAAGTTTAGATTTTTTCTCTCTATTATTCTCATTCTTTACCCTCTCAGTGATAATCATTGATAGTCCATATAATTTCATCATTTTTGCTAAGATTCACAATATAAACGATATAGATCTTTCTCCGGGATTTATTATAGTTGATTGTGATTTACCCTTTTCTCATAATTTTTTATTGTGCATAACTTATAAAGTAACCGATATTTTTTGAGTTAAACAATTTGGCGTTGTCTGTGGGGATTTCGAGAATCAAACCTAAAGTATACACCCAAAGATCAGATAACCACATCATCCACATCCCACGAAAATCCAAAAATGGCCAAAACAACACCAGGTCCAAAGCTATAATGGGGGTCACCACCTACCTCCTAAGCTCTCTAAACGAGGTCGGTGATGGCGCTACCACCAACACTACCCCCGAAACCGCACCAGAGATAGAAGCTTCACCTTCCCCATCCGGGAACCTTGTGACCTTTCAGGGTAAGGAAGCTTCTACGTCCACTGCAAAAGAAGCACCCCCGGTAGTTAGAAAATTAAAGGAAGAATGATTGACGAGTACCTTGAGCGGCTTAGTGGAAAAACCACCACAGGGCCACACTAAAGTAGTACCAACAATGAGTATCACTACTACAATGGACGAGTAAGAGGAAGGGCGAACAAACAACCAACCCGTCACAATACAAACCCAGAATGACACGCTAGCGTCCATTCTGAGAAAAATGGAAGAAATAGAGAGCGAAAACATGGCTCTCTGCTACCAAATGAAAGAGCATCAGGATAGGGTCAACAAGATCCTTGGAGCACCTAAACTTCTACCTAAACGCGACGTGGGAAGGTTAATGGAACAACCATACTCCGAGGAATCCGCCCCTTATTCCATTCGAAAGACTTTAAAGATGCCCCCTTATCTAAGGGTGTATGATGGAACCACTGATCCCGAGGATAACCTCATCCATTATGTTACCGCCGTGAAAGGCAACGACCTGTCAAAAGAGCAAGTATCATTTGTGCTGCTGAAGAAGTTCGGTGAGATGCTGACCATAGGAGCCCTAACATGGTACTCCCAACTGCACGCCAAAGCAATCTCAATCTTCGAAGAAATAGCGGACAAGTTCGTAACCGCCCATGCTGGAACAAAGATGGCGGAGGCAAGGGTGAACGACATCTTCGCCATCAGGCAAACCAAGGGCGAGGGCCTTAGGGACTTCCTCGCTAGATTCGACAGGGTGAGGATAAGCCTGCCAAACTTGTCTGAAGGCATGGCGGTAGCTGCCTTCCAGAACGGACTCAGCAGGGACGGCTCTAGAGCAACTAAGAAGCTACTAAACCGGCTCATGAAATATCCTCCCATAACTTAGGATGAGATCCACAATGCCTACTGTGCCGAGGTATGAGCGGACGAAGACGATCTCAATGGGCCAACACGACAATTAACAGCTATACACTCAGACACAAGGAAAGATCAACATCAAGAAGGACGCCGAGAACTTCCCCCTCATCCCAATAAGGAACGACATTAGCCATACATGAGGTCTCCCCATCCGCCTCCTCAAAATGCAGACGCACTAAAACAATATCATGCCCCACTCAAGAGTGAAAGAGGTATGCCCTCTTTGCTTTCATAACATAACTTTTGTGTCTCTCCTTTAGAGATAGTGTACGCACTCGAAAATCTTGGCACCAAGGTGCAGTGGCCTCAGAAAATGAAATTAGACCCCGACATGAAGGAATAAAATGTCTTGTGCAAATTCCACTAAGAGCGAGGACACAAGACCGAAGATTTCATAGGCCTATGACAAGAAGTCGTCAGAATGCTAAACCAGGGATACCTAAAGGAGCTGCTTAGCGACAGGGGAAAAGCCATTTTCGCATGTGGGCGAGAACAATCCTGCGGGCCATCAAAGACACCTTCCCCGACATGGACAGTAAATATGATCGTCGGATACAACACCGACATTGCTATCAAACATGTCAAATTCACCAACACACACAAGCTGAAGCGAACCATCTCCCACGAAAGGTACAATGACTTCGAAGGGAGTATCACATTTTATAAGTCTAATGCCGATTGTTTGTGTTTTCCCCAATATGATGCTTTATTTATCACTTTACGTATTGTTGATATGGTCGTCAAGAGAGTCATGATCCATAATGGAAGCGGCGCCTACATCATCCATCCAACAGTCCTTTCACAGATGGGACTCGAGGATAGGATAATACCCCGTTGTATAACTCTCACCGGTTTTAACAATGCAGTGGAACGTACATCAGGAGAAGTGATTTTGCTCGTCCTTGCTGGAGGAGTCACGTTGGAGATGACCTTTCATGTGATGGACCAAGAAACAACATACAATGTTATCATCGGACGCCCATGGATACATGCCATGCGAGTAGTCCCCTCAAGTTTTTACCAGGTGGTCAAGTTTCCTGCCCTATGTGGAATATTAAGCATCAAAGGAGAGTCGCACACCGCGAAAGAGTGTTACAAGATAACACAGGATTGCGCCCACACTCGACAGCTAAAAGGAGTAAGCACATAAGCATAGCAATTATCCATATCGGGGACCAGAATGGACCCGATGACCGATACCATCAGAGACCTAGACATTGTGAAAGCCTACAAAATGACGATCGAAGACCTCGATCCGATTCAGATAGATAGCCACAACCCCGAAAAGAAGGCATACATCGGCCACGGGCTCACCGACCCAAGTAAGTATCGTGAATTTTTAACTAGTCATACAGACCTATTTGCTTTTTCCCAGGTAGACATGCCAGGGAACTCGCCAGATATCGCCACCCAAAAACTCAATGTTGACCCGTTGCATCCGCTGGTGCGACAAATCAGAAGAAACTTCAATGCTAAGATTAACGAGGCAGTCCTCGAAGATGTGGACAAATTACTCGCCAGTGGCTCTATTAGAGAGTCAAGATACCCGCAGTGGGTCGCCAACGTAGTAATGGTCAAAAAGAAGAACGGGAAATGGAGAATGTGCATGGACTTCACCGACCTAAACAAGGCATGCCCCAAAGACTCCTTTCCCCACCACACATCGACCAGCTAATCGACGCCACTACCGGACACGAACTGCTAAGTGTTTTGGACGCATATTTTGGTTATAACCAGATCCTAATGGCTGAAATGGACCAATAAAAAGCCACGTTCATCACGCATCAAGGGACCTATTGTTACAAAGTGATGCCCTTTGGGCTCAAAAATGCGGGGGCCACGTATCAAAGATTAGTCACCAAGATCTTCAAAGAACAGCTCGGTAAAACCATGGAGGTTAACAGTGATGACATGCTAGTGAAGTCCACTAGAAAGGAAGATCACATCAACCACTTGCAAGAGGCCTTTGAAATCCTGAAAAGGTATGGGATGGAACTGAATCCCGAGAAATGCGCCTTTGGCGTTGCGTCAAGGAAGTTTTTAAGATTTCTCATATCCCAAAGAGGTATCGAAGTCAACCCTGACCAAATCAAAGCGATTGCTTCAATACCCGAGGTGCTAAACAGCAAAAAGCAGGTCTAGAAATTGACAGGTTGGATAGCTGCCCTCTCCCGATTCATCTCTTGATCCTCGGACATATGCCAAAAATTCTTCAACGTCTTGAGAAAAGACAACGCATTTCACTGGAACGAAGAATGTGTCAAAGCCCTGTCAGAACTGAAAGCGTACCTATCATCACCACCACTACTATCAAAGGCAGGACCGCACAAACCCTTACTAACATACCTTGCCGTATCGGAAGTCGCAGTCAGCGCACTGTTGGTTCGTGAAGTAAAAGGTACGCAATCACCAATCTATTACATTAGAAAAACCCTAGTGGATGATGAGACACGGTATCCACACCTCAAAAAATTGGCTCTAGCACTGGTCACGGCTTCAAGGAAGCAACGACCCTATTTCCAATGTCACCCCATTAAAATAGTAACCACGCTCCCCTTGAGGAGCATCTTGCACAAGCCTGAGCTATCGGGCCGGCTCGCCAGTTGGGCCATAGAGCTCAGCGATCACGATATCACTTATATTCATATAACCGTCATCAAGTTGCAAGTCCTTGCCGACTTCGTGGCTGACTTCAGCACTAAAATATTGTCGGAGGCGAAAAAGGAAGCCCTGCATTCCACCTCAAATACCGACCTCTGGACCCTCTATATAGATAGGGACACCAATGTTTCGGGATTGGGACTGGGACTCATCCTTGATGCCCCCACGGGCGAAACCATTCGCTAGTCCATACGATGCCCTCAGATGACTAACAACAAGGCAGAATACTAAGCCTTTATTGCAGGTATAAAACTAGCCATCATGTATGGGGCCCGCCGGCTTGTCTTGCACTGTGACTCCTAACTCATGGTAAATCAAGTCACCGGACTTACCAAATCAAGGAGCAAAGGTCGAAGCAGTATCAAGCTGAAATCCACAGGTTGATGGGACAGCTCGACGAATGCCACTTCGAACAAATTCCTAGAGTGCGCAATGCCAAAGCAGACGGCCTGACTAAGCTGGCTGCGGCCACCACAAGCCTAAGTAAAGAGAGCATCATCACTCTCATCCACTCGGTAATCAATCATACAGAGGTACTTACCCTACATTTAACTTGGGACTGGCACAACCAATTCCTATCGTATTTACAGGACGGAACACTACCGCCTAACAAGAAGGAAGCAAAGAAGCTTCGCATTCAGGCAGCAAGGTACTGCATAGTAAACAACAACCTCTACAAGAGGACCTTTGCAGAACCTCTGGCCAAGTGCCTATGCCCCAATCAGACAACGCCGGTACTGGAGGAAGTTCACGAAGGCCATTATGGAGCCCACACGGGCAATCGACCACTAGTATGTTGCTTGGTTCGAACTAGGTATTACTGGCCTACCATGAAAACATATGTTGCGGAGTACGTCCGCCAATGCGAAAGCTATCAAAAGTTTGCCCCCTTGATACACCAACCAGGGGAACACCTCCATTCAGTCACTTTGCCATGTCCCTTCATCAAGTGGGGAATGGATATAATCGGACCACTACCTGCTGGGCGAGGAAATATATGTTTTTTAATAGTTTTAATTTACTATTTCTCCGAGTGGGTAGAAGCAGGTGCCTATGCCCAAATTCGTGAGCAAGAGGTCATCGCCCTCATCTGGAAAAACATCATATGTTGTTTCGGCATCCCCAAAGAAATCACCTGTGACAATGGGTGACAGTTCATTGGACAGAAAATAACCGATTTCTTCGACAAATGGCATATCAAAAGAAGACTCTCAACACCATATCACTCTGCCGCCAAAAGTCAGGCAGAGTCATCCAACAAAACCATACAGAATATATTGAAGAAGAAGCTCGAAGACACCAAAGGACTATGGCCCGAGCTACTACCAGAGGTGCTATGGGCACACAGAACCACCCCTAAGTCATCCATGGGAGAAACACCTTACTCGCTGGTCTACAAGACTAATGCCATCATACTAGTCGAAGTAGGTGAGCCGAGTTTAAGGTACTCACACACAAGCAGAGCAGAGAATGATACGAATCGAATCCAAGATCTCGATGAAGCCGAAGAAAGAAGATAAATGGCTCACATTAGGCTAGTAGCCCAGAAACAGCAAACGAAAGATACTACAACAAGAAAGCAAAAATTCGACCGCTCAAATTAGGCGACTACGTGCTAAAAGCAAAGACACTGGCGTCCAAAGACCCCAGCAATGGAAAATTGGGGCCCAATTGGGACGGACCCTATAAAATCACCGCAATAGCGGATAAAGGTTCGTTTCGACTAGAGACCATGGAAGGGAAAATGCTCCAAAACAACTGGAACATCTCCCACCTCAAGTATTTCCATTTCTAAAAGAGTATCCCCCAAGTCGTACACTTTTTCCCTCATCCAAGTTTTGTCCAATCGGATTTTCTCAGAGAGGTTTTTAATGAGGCAATGAAGGAGATGCTCAGAAATGCTTACGAGGCTAATCTAATACACCAATCATTCCGCCCATTGGCACGAAAGGCGTATCACAGGGATTAAGGCTATGGCAACCTCCAATATATGAAAGGCTACGACCATATCCAATGTATGAAAGGCTAAGGCCATCTCCAACGTATGAAAGGCTACAGCCATATCCAATGTATGAAAGGCTACGACCATCTCCAATGTATAAAGAGGCTACGGCCATCCATAAACTCTTGAAAGGCTAAGGCCACTCACAGTGTATAAAGAAGCTACGACCATTCATAAATGCATAAAAGGCTAAGGCAACTCACAACGTATAAAGAGGCTACGCCCATCCATAAACGCATAAAATGCTAAGGCCACTCACAGCATATAAAGAGGCTACGACCATCCATAAACACTTGAAAGGCTAAGGCCACTCATAATGTATAAAGAGGCTACGACCATCCATAAACGCATAAAAGGCTAAGGCCACTCACAACGTATAAAGAGGCGATGGCCATACATAAACGCATAAAAGGCTAAGGCCACTCACATCGTATAAAGAGGCTACGGCCATCCATAAACACTTGAAAGGCTAAGGCCACTCACAACGTATAAAGAGGCTACGACCATCCATAAACGCATCAAAGGCTAAGGCCACTCACAGCATATAAAAAGGCCACGACCATCCATATACGCATAAAAGGCTAAGGCCACTCACAGCGTATAAAGAGGCTATGGCCACCATGAATGCATAAAAGGCTAAGGCCACCCATAGCACACGATGAGGCTACGCCCCCCCCCCCCCTCCCCTAAACACACAAAAGGCTAAGACCGTCTATAGCATACAAAGAGGTTACTATCATCCATAACGCGTAAAAAGACAAATCCAATATCAGAGCAACCGACTCAATTCGACCAACCCGATACGGTCGAAACTGAGGGAAAGATGAGAGCCACCTTAAAACAAACTAGCGGCTAAGGCCAGAGTTGACTTAGCCCAACTACGAAAAAGTAACTCGATACAAATTGGCATTACGCAATTAGTACGCAAGATAAAAGTACGAAAAGAAGGCGTAAACGTAATAATATATATGTACGATTTCCATTCACTCCAAAAATTCTTATGTACAAATCATTTACAAGAATCACGTCCCTCCGACTACAAAATCAAAACAAAAATATATCCTAACTACCACCCTGGCCTTCACCACCTCCTGGCGCACTTGTTGCACCGTCGCCACGGTCATTGCCACCCTTGGTCCATAACAACAAGGAAATCCGGGACCCCGTGCCCAACTAATTCACGTCCTCAAAGGTATATCCTGCCAGGCTCGGGGACTCAGGGTTATACCCACAAGATTCTCGTACCACCCTAACCAGACGTCGCTGATCTTCGACTTCTGTCTAAGTAGCCCTTCCAGCGGCCCGAAGTTCCTCAAAAACTGTTCGCCTAGCCTCGGCGTACACACACATATCATGCGTTTCACGGGATACATCGTCGATAGGATCAGCCGCTGTCATGTGCTGAAGAACGTCAACTTCAGCCGCTTTGGCCCTGAGCTTAAGGCGTCAAATTTGGCATGCAATTGAACTGCCTCCGCCATCACCCCATGGCCAATCTCCAACTCCTCCTCCTTCAGCCGAAGAATATTTTCCAGATCAGTATTTCGAGCCATAACAGCTATTAAATCTGCGTGTACCCGCTCGAACTGAGCCGTACGCTTTCGCAGTTAACTCTCCGCCTGCTCCAAACCCTCGCAAAATACGCGAAATCATGGGTACTGGGCATAAAGGTCCGCCAGCATTTTATGCTTGCTTCGGACCTCCCTGTATTTCTTCATTGCCCTCTTAAGGACGACATTCCTTCTCTTATCACGCCGTCCCCTCTCCATTTCCAAAATGAGGGTCTAAAAAAAGGAGAAAAGAAACAAAACCTGAGTTAGAGCAAGCCTCAAGGACTATAGTAAAACAACAAGAAATAACGACAAAGCTTGCCTACAAAGCTGGGTCGGCGACTTGGCAGGATAAGTCCATGTTGCTAATATCTTTTAAGGTCTCGATCTTAGTAGTCGCGCACAGTAAGGTCATGTCCGTTGCGGCCTGCTCACTATCCAGCAATAGATTATATCCCGCTGGGATCATGAGTCGATGGTTAGGCCCCATCATCGCCATGTCCACCCGAGTATAATCCCATTGCGGTACGTCCGCAGACGTAAAAGCTCACCCAGAATCTGGCCCTTCCCCACCAGCATCTACCTCGGTGACAGTCGATACATCACTTCCTTTGACTTGTTGGGAAGCAGTATCGACTACGACTTTCCTCATAAGGGCCACCCTCTCAGGGTGATTAGCATCACCCATGCAGACCTGCCTTGACTCAGGACGGCGGATAACCATTTTCCTGTGCTCCACGGCTATGCCTTTGCCAAGAAGAAATCGGAACCTTTTCTACTCCAGCGACTCATCGCCTTCAGAAGCCTCCTCTTCGGCAGGAGGAGATGGAGGCGAAGGGTTATCCTCATTCGTAGGATCAATCACCGGCTCGAATACGAAATGAGTAGTCTCAAGATCGTCCTCAACAAATGGCTCCCGAATTGCATCCTCGCCCTCGGAACGAATGGCGTCAGAAACATCCTCACTGGATGCCTCCACAATCGCACGCTCGTCCTCGGGTCGAGTAACCTCATGAACATCCCATCTATGTGCTCCTGAACTACATGTTCATAGTCGGAGTCCGCCGACGAGGAAGCAGTAGCGCAATGTCTTCTCCTCTTTCGTGGGATGCTCCGAGCTGTCAAAACATTAACAAGGAAGAATACATTAAAAAGTGTGATACCAAAGAGTAAACTCACCAAACAAAAAACTAATGCAACGCCTAGAAGATAATATTTTGTGGTAAATGCCACCCACGTCCTACACTCTTCGGTGAGTGGGATCAACCTCCCCACCTGTAACGACCCGGCCCGTCGTTACGGGAATTATCACCCCGTTACCTTGCACTTGCATATATTATGTTTTTAAAACAGTAGTAGAGTATATCGAGTGAGTTAGGAGTGATTTGGATTGAAAATGAAACAAATAGCATGTTTGAAGAAAGCTTGAATATGAAAAGTCAACCAAGAGTTGACTATTGAGTTAGAGTGCTCGGAATCGGATTCTGATGATTCGGTTAGTTCCGGGAGGTGATTTGTGACTTAGGGGAGCGATCGGAATTGAATTTGGAGGCCGGTGTAGAAATAGGCTTGAATTGGCTAAGGTTGAATTTTGGCGAAATCCGAACGGTAGGTGAGATTTTGATCCGGGGTCGGAATGGGATTCCGACAGTGGCAGTAGCTTCGTTAGGTGATTTTGGATATGCCTGCAAATTTTCAGGTCATTCGGACATCGTTTGATCGGGTTTTGGATTGAATGTTAGTTTTGAAAGTTTTGAATAAACATAAGCTTGAATCCGTGTGTAATTGATGATTTTGATGTTTAGGATGGTGTTTTTATGATTGGAACAAGTCCGTATCGTGTTTTGGAGCATGTTGGTGGTTTTCGTTGGGGTCCCGGGGGCCTCGGGGTGAATCCGGACCATCATCCGGCACTTTGGAACAAGGAATGGTCTGCTGTAAATTGCAGACCACTGGGCACCAGTTAGGCCTTCGCGTTCGCGAGGGCTAGGCCCGCGTTCGCGTAGGCTGGGGCCAGTTGGCCATCGCGTTCGCGAGGTGACATGCCGCGTTCGCGAAGGAGAAGGTTGGAACGCATCGCGTTCGCGTGGGTGAAGGACGCGGACGCGTACGAGGAAAAGACGAAGCATCGCGTTCGCGTGGTCTGGGACGCGAACGCGTAGAGGAAAAATCCGGGCTAGGAAGATTTGGTCTTCGCGAACGCGTGACTGTACGTCGCGTTCGCGATGAAGGAACGGAGCAAGGCATCGCGTTCGCGTGGAGACCATCGCGAACGCGTAGGGTAAAATCGTCTGGCAGTGAATTAAAATCACAGAACAGAGGGCTCTCGGGTTCATTAACCCAAAACTCCATTTTTGAGTTCCAAGAGTAGAAATTGACGGGAGATTGCTGGGAAATCATCGGGGTTTCGTCGGAGGTAAGTTTTGTGGCTTAATTACATCATTTTAACATGAAATCCTTGGTTAATTCCCTGTAAATGGAAGATTAATTGTGGGTTTGAGCCCTAAGCCTAAATTGAAGAAAAACAAGGATTTGAGTAGGCAAATGGAGTCCGATTTTGGTAAAATTGATATGCTTAGACTCGTATTGAGACGAGGGTTCCAGAAATGTGAATTTCGTAAATTTTCCGAATGTGGGCCCGGGGCTCGGGTTTTGACAACTTTGGGAATTTTGATGTAAATTGAGTTGTATTGATTGGGTGTCGTCCCATTGGCCTAATTTGTTGTATTTCTACCGTATTTGATCAGATTCTACGCGTGCGGAGCTTGATTCTCGTGGCAAGGGCATTGCGGAATAGTCGTCGCGCCGTATCGAGGTGAGTAATATATGTGGGTGATGACCAGCGGGTTCGAAACCCCGGTATACCACTTTGTGACGCCGTATAGCGGCGAGACACGCACACTCTTGAGAGTGCGGGGTCGATCATGAATTGGAGACTATATATATTAGTCCAACCTGTTGATACTGTATTATTGGCTATTCTAGAGCCGTCGAACCTCCTTCTCGGAGGGTTGCATATATATATTGTGATAATGGCTACTCTTGAGCCGAGGAACCCCCTTCTTGGGCGGTTGATTATACATGTGGGCCGTGAGCCGGTTATTGGATCCCGCGAGGATCGTTATCATTGTCTTATCACATAGACATGCTAGTTTACTACTAGTCCGCAGCTATTTTTGTTATTATGCTAATTCCAATCTCTGGAACTTGGTATTACTGTTTTCTAACTGAAAAATGATAAAAGAGTTTTCAAAAACTACTTTTGAGCCTGCGAGGCTGTATCTGCATATTAGCTGACTAGTAGTGGATCGGGCTGCACGCCGCAGCAAGATATATGTTGGATCGGACTGCACGCCGCAGTGATATCTCTATGAGATGTGCTTGGGCTGTAGGAGCCCCTCCGGAGTCTGAACCCCCACAGTGAGCACGGGTACCCAAAATTTGGAGTCGGGCTACACGCCGTAGCGGTCATATCATGCATTGCATTGCATTTAGCTACATCTGCTAGCTGTTATGCTATTTGCTGGTACTGGTTGGTACATGTACAGTTGATATCGATTCTGTAACAGGGTATTTGATTACAGCTTTACATAGTGCTTTATTGCGGATTTCTTATCCGTGCTGTCTTACCCTTGTTTATTACTACTGAGTCTGGCAGTACTCATTTTACTCCCTGCACCTTGTGTGCAGATCCAAGTACCTCTCAGCAGTGATCCAGTAGCTGTGCGAGGCGACGTTTGTGGATATTCGAGGTAGCTGCAGAGTCCGCAGGACCCGATATTCCTTCCTACTGTCTTTTGATTTTGTATTGACATTTCTTTCCGCACTTGGTATTCTTGTAAACCTTTTATACTCATGTTCAGTAGAGGCTCATGACTCTTGACCCTTGGTCTATGGGAGTTGATGTATTATGGGACTTGGTTCCCTGTTTTCGTTAATTGCATCGCTATTACTTCGTGATTTAAATTGCCTAAATGGGTTAAGGAGAGCTTCTAGCTCCGTTATTGTTATTAATTGGTCAGGCTGGCTTAGCAATGTGCTGGGCGCCATCACGACCGGATTTGGGGTCGTGACAAGTTGGTATCAGAGCCTAGGTTTACTAGGCCTCATGAGTCTCGAGCCGGTTAGTAGAGTCTTGTGGATCGGTACGGGGACGCCTGTACTTATCCTCGGGAGGCTGCGAACCTTTAGGAAAACTTCACTTTTCTTGAACTCTGTCGTGCGATCTTGTTGTTTTGAGAACTGAACTTTTATATTCTATTCTCTCGCAGATGGCGAGAACGCGAGCATCGGGACGAGGTGGACGACCTCCATTGCCACCTGTTAGAGGCCGCGGGCGCGGTCGTGCTAGAGTTAGAGGTAGGGCGGCCGAGGCGGTGCCGACTGACCCGCCCGTTGTACCGGTTCGGGAGCGCCCCCGTGGTTGAAGCTCCGGCGGTCCCGGCTCGGGGCCGGACTATATCTATTGCTATTCCCGGTCTTCGGGAAACTCTTGCCCGGATATTATCGGTGTGTTCCGGTTTGGCTCGGGTAGTTTCGGCTACCGCCACCGTAGCGACATCTCAGACAGGGGGTGGTCGGCGGACCCCCGCAGCTCGCACACCCGATCCGGTTGTTCGGGGACTTCGGACGCCAGCAGGTCGTCCCCGCTCGGTGGTTGCACCGGTTATTCCTCCGACTGCACCGGCTCCGGCTCCAGAGCATATGGTTCGGGGTTATGCCCGAGGACGAGCGGCGTCGTCGTCGAGAGATTTGGTAGACTTCGACCACCCCATTTCGGTGGCGTCGAGGGCGAGGATGCCCGGGGTTTCTTGGATAAATGTCAGAAGATGCTGCGTACGGCTGGTATTCTCGAGTCCAGCGGAGTTTCATTTACTACATTTCAGTTCACTGGTCCCGCATTTGATTGGTGGGAGGAGTTTGAGAGGCGCAAGCCTGCAGGAGCAGCACCTCTCACATGGCAGCACTTCTCTACTCTCTTCCTAGAGAAGTATGTACCTTAGTCCCGTCGCGAGGAGCTTCGTTGCTAGTTCGAGTGGTTGGTTCAGGGCGACATGTCTGTGACCCAGTATGAGCTCGGATTCACACGGTTGGCTAGGCATGCCACATGGATGATCCCTAATGATAGGGAGAGGATCAGGAGGTTCATTGATGGCCTCAACTACTCTATCCGTATTCTTATGACCAGCGAGCGAGTTCTATCATCATCATTTGAGCAGGTAGCCGATATGGCACGCTCCATTGAGGCGGATCGTCGCCGAGAGAGAGAGAGCGGGAGGCCAAGAGGCCTCGTGGTTCGGGCAGTTTCAGTGGTGCTCCATCTAGAGGGCATTCCCGGCAGAGCAGAGGTCGCTCATCTAGACCTTCTCATTCAGGCCGCCCAGAGCAGAGCGGAGGTTCTTATGGTCGTGGTCGACAGGGGTTTCAGCAGGGTAAGTCATCGCTTAGTGCCCTCCCAGCCTAGAGTGCAACACCTACTTCTCCAGCACCAGGTGCATGTTATAAGTGTGGTAAGTTTGGCCACATGAGGAGACATTGCCCTCGACTACGTAGGGCAGGACTCAGCAGAGGGATCAGCCCTCCTCTTCAGCACCATCTCAGTCTAGTAGAGGTGGAGGTCAGTTTTCTCGTGGTCGCCCCAGGGGCGAGGAGAGATCTGGTGGAGGCCAGGCACGATTCTATGCACTTCCTGACAGGCGTGATGCAGTTGCCTCCGATGCTGTGATTACAGGTATCATTTCTGTCTGTCACAGAGATGCCTCTGTTCTATTTGATCCAGGGTCCACATATTCTTACGTGTCCTCTTATTTTGCACATCATTTGGGTGCGACTCGTGGTATTCTTGATTTACTTGTTCATGTATCCACCCCCGTGGGTGATACGATTGTTGTGGATCATGTCTATAGATCCTGTGTTATATCTATTGGGGGTCTGGAGACCCAGGCAGGTTTGCTATTGTTGGGCATGGTGGACTTTGATGTTATATTGGGTATGGACTGGTTGTCTCCGTACCATGCTATATTGGACTGTTATGCTAAGACAGTTACGTTGGCCATTCCTGGTATTTCTCGTATTGAGTGGCGGGGTTCGACCGATTTCGTCCCTAGCCGTGTTATTTCGTTCTTAAAGGCTCAGAAAATGGTTGAAAAAGGGTGTTTATCGTACTTAGCTTTTGTGAGAGATGTGGGAGCTGAGTCTCCTAGCATTGATTCTGTACCTGTTGTGAGGGACTTCCCAGATGTATTCCCCTCAGACCCGTCGGGCATGCCGCCGGACAGGGATATTGATTTTGGCATTGACTTGGTGCCGGGCACTCAGCCCATATCCATTCCTCCTTATCGAATGGCACCAGCCGAGTTGAAGGAATTGAAGGAGCAGCTCCAGGAACTCCTAGATAAGGGGTTTATTCGGCCGAGTGTGTCGCCGTGGGGTGCACCAGTCCTGTTTGTTAAGAAGAAGGACGGATCTATGAGGATGTGTATTGACTATAGGCAGCTAAACAAAGTAACAGTGAAGAATAAGTATCCTCTGCCTCGTATTGATGATTTGTTTGATCAGCTCCAGGGAGCTAGGGTATTCTCGAAGATTGATCTTCGTTCAGGCTACCATCAGCTGAAGATTAGAGAGTCTGACATTATGAAGACTGCATTCCGGACCAGATATGGTCACTATGAGTTCCTTGTGATGTCTTTGGGCTGACCAACGCCCCAGCAGCATTTATGCATCTGATGAACAGTGTATTCAGGCCATATCTTGATTCATTTGTGATTGTGTTCATTGACGATATTCTAGTCTACTCTCGTAGCCGGGAGGAGCATGCTCGGCACTTGAGTATTGTGTTGCAGAGGTTGAGAGAGGAGAAGCTGTATGCCAAGTTCTCCAAATGTGAGTTCTGGTTTGAGTCCGTGGCATTCTTAGGGCACGTGGTGTCCTGTGATGGTATTCAGGTAGATCCGAGGAAGGTCGAGGCAGTGCAGAGTTGGCCCAGACCGACCTCAGTTACTGAGATCCGTAGCTTTCCGGGATTGGCAGGGTATTATCGCCGATTCGTTCAGGGGTTCTCTTCTATTGCTTCACCCTTGACTAGATTGACTCGGAAGGGTGTTCCTTTCTTATGGTCCGAGGAGTGCGAGGAGAGCTTTCGGAAGCTCAAGACAGCACTGACCACAGCACCAGTCTTGATTCTACCGACAGCTTCAGATTCTTATACTGTATATTGTGATGCCTCAGGAGTGGGCATTGGTTGTGTGTCGATGCAGGAGGGTAGGGTCATTGCTTATGCTTCTCGTCAGTTGAAGCCCCACAAGAAGAACTACCCTGTTCATGATTTGGAGCTAGCAGCCATAGTTTATGCTTTGAAGATTTGGAGGCATTATCTATATGGTGTATCTTGTGATGTATATACAGACCACCGCAGCCTTCAGCATTTGTTTAAGCAGAAAGATTTAAATTTGAGGCAACGGAGATGGCTTGAATTGCTTAAAGACTATGATATTACTATCTTATATCATCCCGGAAAAGCCAATGTAGTGGCTGATGCATTGAGCCGGAAGGCTATTAGTATGGGCAGTTTGGCGTATATCCCAGTTGGGGAGAGACCCCTAGCAGTTAATGTTCAGGCGTTAGCTAATCAGATGGTAAGGCTGGATATTTCTGAGCCCAATCGGGTGATGGCTTATGTAGTAGCTCGTTCTTCTTTATATGATCGTATTCGAGAGCGCCAGTATGATGATCCACACTTACTTGTCCTTAAGGACAGAGTTCAGCATGATGATGCTAGGGATGTCACTATTGATAGTGATGGTGTGTTGCGGATGCAAGGCCGGATATGCGTGCCCAATGTTGACGGCCTTCGTGAATTGATATTGGAGGAAGCCCATAGCTCGCGGTATTCTATTCATCCAGGAGCCGCGAAGATGTACCAGGATTTGAAGCAGCATTACTGGTGGAGAAAAATGAAGAAAGATATTGGGAGCCATGTGGCTCGGTGTCTAAACTGTCAGCAGGTCAAGTATGAGCATCAGAGACCTGGTGGTGTATTCCAGCGTATTGATATTCCGGAGTAGAAGTGGGAAAGAATAACTATGGACTTTGTTAGTGGACTCCCTCGGACAGCGAGGAAGTTTGATTCGGTTTGGGTGATTGTGGATAGGTTGACTAAGTCAGCTCACTTCATCCCAGTGTGTACTACCTATACCTCGGAGCGGTTGGCAGAGATATTCATCCGTGAGATAGTGAGATTGCATGGAGTTCCTATTTCCATTATATCAGACAGAGGTACCCAGTTCACATCTCAGTTCTGGAGGACATTTCAGCGAGAGTTGGGTTCACAGGGTAGAGTTGAGCACAGCATTTCATCCACAGACGGATGGGCAGTCTGAGCGTACTATTCAGATATTGGAGGACATGTTGCGTGCTTGTGTCATTGATTTTGGTGGTTCATGGGCTGATTATTTGCCTTTGGCGGAGTTTGCTTATAATAATAGCTATCAGTCCAGCATTCAGATGGCGCCGTATGAAGCTTTATATGGGAGGCGGTGTAGGTCTCCAGTTGGTTGGTTCGAGCCCGGCGAGGCTAGGTTGTTAGGGACAGAGTTAGTCCAAGATGCTTTAGATAAGGTGAAGGTGATTCAGGAGAGACTTCGCACAGCTCAGTCGCGTCAGAAGAGTTATGCAGACCGAAAGGTCCGAGATGTGTCTTATTCATAGGTGAGAAGGTGTTGTTGAAAGTTTCGCCTATGAAGGGTGTTATGAGATTTGGAAAGAAAGGAAAATTGAGCCCAAGGTTCATTGGACCTTTTGAGGTGCTTAGGAAAGTTGGGGAGGTGGCTTATATGCTTGCTTTGCCACCCAGTTTGTCGGGAGTTCACCCGGTGTTCCATGTATCTATGCTCCGGAAGTATGTCGGAGACCCGTCTCACGTGTTGGACTTCAGCACGATACAGCTAGATGAGGATTTGACTTATGATGTGGAACCAGTAGCCATTTTGGGTCGACAGGTTCGTAAGCTGAGATCTAAGGATATAGCTTCAGTGAAAGTGCAGTGGAGAGGTCGTCCCATGGAGGAAGCAACTTGGGAGACCGAGCAGGAGATGCGAAGCAGATATCCACACTTTTTTGATACTCCGTGTATGTTTCTTAACCCGCTCGCGGACGAGCGTTTGTTTAAGTTGGGGAGAATGTAACGACCCGGCCCGTCGTTACGGGAATTTCCACCCCGTTACCTTGCATTTGCATATATTATGTTTTTAAAACAGTATTAGAGTATATCGAGTGAGTTAGGAGTGATTTGGATTGAAAATGAAACAAATAGCATGTTTGAAGAAAGCTTGAATATGAAAAGTCAACCAAGAGTTGACTATTGAGTTAGAGTGCTCGGAATCGGATTCTGATGATTCGGTTAGTTTCGGGAGGTGATTTGTGACTTAGGGGAGCGATCGGAATTGAATTTGGAGGCCCGGTGTAGAAATAGGCTTGAATTGGCTAAGGTTGAATTTTGGCGAAATCCGAACGGTAGGTGAGATTTTGATCCGGGGGTCGGAATGGGATTCCGACAGTGGCAGTAGCTTCGTTAGGTGATTTTGGATATGTCTGCAAATTTTCAGGTCATTCGGACATCGTTTGATCGGGTTTTGGATTGAATGTTAGTTTTGAAAGTTTTGAATAAACATAAGCTTGAATCCGTGTGTAATTGATGATTTTGATGTTTAGGATGGTGTTTTTATGATTGGAACAAGTCCGTATCGTGTTTTGGAGCATGTTGGTGGTTTTCGTTGGGGTCCCGGGGGCCTCGGGGTGAATCCGGACCATCATCCGGCACTTTGGAACAAGGAATGGTCTGCTGTAAATTGCAGACCACTGGGCACCAGTTAAGCCTTCGCGTTCGCGAGGGCTAGGCCCGCGTTCGCGTAGGCTGGGGCCAGTTGGCCATCGCGTTCGCGAGGTAACATGCCGCGTTCGCGGAAGGAGAAGGTTGGAACGCATCGCGTTCGCGTGGGTGAAGGACGCGGACGCGTACGAGGAAAAGACGAAGCATCGCGTTCGCGTGGTCTGGGACGCGAACGCGTAGAGGAAAAATCCGGGCTAGGAAGATTTGGTCTTCGCGAACGCGTGACTGTACGTCGCGTTCGCGATGAAGGAACGGAGCAAGGCATCGCGTTCGCGTGGAGACCATCGCGAACGCGTAGGGTAAAATCGTCTGGCAGTGAATTAAAATCACAGAACAGAGGGCTCTCGGGTTCATTAACCCAAAACTCCATTTTTGAGTTCCAAGAGTAGAAATTGACGGGAGATTGCTGGGAAATCATCGGGGTTTCGTCGGAGGTAAGTTTTGTGGCTTAATTACATCATTTTAACATGAAATCCTTGGTTAATTCCCTGTAAATGGAAGATTAATTGTGGGTTTGAGCCCTAAGCCTAAATTGAAGAAAAACAAGGATTTGAGTAGGCAAATGGAGTCCGATTTTGGTAAAATTGATATGCTTAGACTCGTACTGAGACGAGGGTTCCAGAAATGTGAATTTCGTAAATTTTCGGAATGTGGGCCCGGGGCTCGGGTTTTGACAACTTTGGAATTTTGATGTAAATTGAGTTGTATTGATTGGGTGTCGTCCCATTGGCCTAATTTGTTGTATTTCTACCGTATTTGATCAGATTCTACGCGCGCGGAGCTTGATTCTCGTGGCAAGGGCATTGCGGAATAGTCGTCGCGCTGTATTGAGGTGAGTAATAGATGTGGGTGATGACCAGCGGGTTCGAAACCCCGGTATACCACTTTGTGACGCTGTATAGCGGCGAGACACGCACACTCTTGAGAGTGCGGGGTCGATCATGAATTGGAGACTATATATTAGTCCAACCTGTTGATACCTGTATTATTGGCTATTCTAGAGCCGTCGAACCTCCTTCTCGGAGGGTTGCATATATATATTGTGATAATGGCTACTCTTGAGCCGAGGAACCCCTTTCTTGGGGCGGTTGATTATACATGTGGGCCGTGAGCCAGTTATTGGATCCCGCGAGGATCGTTATCATTGTCTTATCACATAGACATGCTAGTTTACTACTAGTCCGCGGCTATTTTTGTTATTATGCTAATTCCAATCTCTGGAACTTGATATTACTGTTTTCCAACTGAAAAATGATAAAAAGAGTTTTCAAAAACTACTTTTGAGCCTGCGAGGCTGTATCTGCATATTAGCTGACTAGTAGTGGATCGGGCTGCACGCCGCAGCAAGATATATGTTGGATCGGACTGCACGCCGCAGTGATATCTCTATGAGATGTGCTTGGGCTGTAGGAGCCCCTCCGGAGTCTGAACCCCCACAGTGAGCACGGGTACCCAAAATTTGGAGTCGGGCTACACGCCGTAGCGGTCATATCATGCATTGCATTGCATTTAGCTACATCTGCTAGCTGTTATGCTATTTATTGGTAATTGTTGGAACAGGTACAGTGAAGATTGATTCTATGACAGGGTAGCCGATTATAGCTTTACATAGTGCTTTATTGCGGATTTCTTATCTGCGCTGTCTTACCCTTGTTTATTACCACTGAGTCTGGCAGAGTACTCATTTTACTCCCTGCACCTTGTGTGCAGATCCAGGTACCTCTCAGCAGTGATCCAGTAGCTGTGCGAGGCGACGTTTGTGGATATTCGAGGTAGCCGCAGAGTCCGCAGGACCCGATATTCCTTCCTACTGTCTTTGGATTTTGTATTGACATTCCTTTCCGCACTTGGTATTTTGTAAACCTTTACACACTCATGTTCAGTAGAGGCTCATGACTCTTGACCCTTGGTCTATGGGAGTTGATGTATTATGGGACTTGGTTCCCTGTTTTCGTTAATTGCATCGCTATTACTTCGTGATTTAAATTGCCTAAATGGGTTAAGGAGAGCTTCTAGCTCCGTTATTGTTATTAATTGGTCAGGCTGGCTTAGCAATGTGCTGGGCGCCATCACGACCGGATTTGGGGTCGTGACACCACCCATGCCATAATATCCGGCACGGATCGGGGCGTGGATGCCCTGGCTGCAGACATGAAAAAAAAACATGAGAGGTTATAAAAACATGAAAAAAAAAACATGAAACGACACTTACGTTCGAGATTCCACACTTCAGGAAATCCTTCAGAGGCCGCCACTGAATCCAAAGTTCGGACAAAGAAAAACTTCAACCAAAAATGTTGCTTGGGCTTGTTGTCCGTTTGGACGACCAAACCCTTCATTCCATGGTTCTTCAGCTGCAGCATCGTCCCCCTCAAGAACCCGGGACTTAACAATTGCAGCTCTGAGAAGCGAGTGGCTACCTACTGGAGCTTCGACCAAGCACCACCGGTGAATTCCGCTTTGGGGCCATCCTGACTCTACCATTATTATAGGGGTAGATGGTGTATTATAACATCAAGTCCGGCCATTTCAGCATAAGTCGTCAGTATACGGCATATCTTCTATGTGTAGGGAGTAAGTTGGGCCGGACACACATTGTAGAATCGACAAAGCTCTTCCGCCAATGGGTATATGGGAAGACCACACCCAATTATGAAAGTATATTCGTAAAAAGCACAGAACTCCGGTCTGTGCACATTAGCGAAATCATCTCTGGCCACTGCCACAACCACCGTGCCTGGAATCTGGCAGGATACATGCAAGCCGTCCAGTTGGGACTCAGAGAACATAGAATTTCCCATGCAGGAGCTATGCTCCATTAGGGAAATTCCCTTCGAACATATAGCTCCGGGGGAAGCACATTATCTATAGAAAGATGGACAAGAGGCCTTCGGGCATTTTTCCCATCCTCCGGAGATGGGGGAACCTTAGAAGTGGCCTCATCCCCATTCCCTTCACGTCGTCGACTACCCTTCGCCATAATCAATCTTTGACTAGAGAATAATACGTCAACGGACTGGTAAAGCTATAAAGTGAACTCTAAAAGTCAAACACAAAGTTACTAAAGGTCCATGTAAAGAGAAAAAGGATATTAAGTATCTTTTTTGAAGAAGTCTAAAAGATAGTAAAATTTGAACCATCTTCCTACTTATAGTACCCCGATACACAGGATTTGAAGAGGTGAGTATCAGAGAAAGGGCGAAAACCAAAACGTCAAATCGCCCCCTGACCTGCCTTGGGAGCAGTTATAATTATGACGCATGCCACCAGTGACGTCAGTTCAAAAAGCAAGCCACGTGCCAATACATGGGCAACGCCACGACGAATAAATTTTTCCACCCATTGCAGACGTATGTCGAATACATCTCAAACAGGCGAAGGGACTAACTGTATGGGGCCAAATTGGATATAACTGATAAGGGCCGAGTACATCTCCCCCCACGCCTACGGCTGATAAAGGCCAAGTACATCTCCCTCCACGCCTACACGGCGTCGAGGGAACGTCCTTCATTCACATCCTTAACAACGAAGGCATAGCACCAACTCGTATATGCAGCCGCCCTTTCCCCCCTCTTTTTTATATTTTAAGAATGCCAGCAGTCCTTCGACGAATTATGTCTTTAGCGAGAAAACCTTTCCTCTATATAAAAAAGGATTTTCCTTATTGTAAGGGACAACTTTTATTCTTTAATATTACAACTTCTGATTATTTTCTCTCTATTATTCTCTCTCCATTATTTTCTCTCTTTACCCTCTAAGTGATAATCATTGATAGTCCATATAATTTTATCATTTCTACTAAGATTCACAATATAAACGATATAGATCTTTCTCCGAGTTTATTATAGTTGATTGCGATTTACCCTTTTCTCACAATTTTTAATTATCCATAACTTATAAAGTAATCGATAACTTTTGAGTTAAACAATACTGCTTTAAAATGTACCGACAAGTTTTATCTTTGTTTGAAGCCTTGCATCATTTTTTATGGATGAGATTGATGCAATTGATGGACATCAATTTAGTGAGGGAACAAGTGCAGACCGTGAAACTCAGAGAACGCTCATGAAATCCACTCTGTCCATGTTGGAGTTCAATTTACGTCAATGACAAATAACAGACGAGTTGCTAATGGCAAGAGTGTATAAATCGAAGTATAATAGATGTTAAAATTAAGATATTTTGCAAAGTAAATTTGAACATTATATTTATTTTATTCTTCTGCCACTAAGATTATGTCTCATGTAGCGTGTTCATCTGCAAATCTGAATTGGTACAACAAAAGTTTAATAGTTCCAAATGGTTCTTATACTTAAACTGCTAACAACTACATCAATTATGGCTGCAGACCTACTAAGAGTTGCTTAATCAGTTGGATGGATTTGATCATCTTGGTAAGGTCGTTGATCTTAGTTCACCAAATATAAATAAAAATTTCAGCTCCTAGAATGCTAGTTTTGTAAATACAAAACAAACTTCAGTCCTGAAGTACATAACCAAGCGTAAGCTAAAATATGCTGAAGTTCAACAAATATAGAACAAAACTTCAGCATGTTCTAAAACATGCTGAAGTTCAACAAATAGAGAACAAAACTTCAGCTAGTAGAATGCTTAAGTCCAACAATTACAAATAAAAACTTCAGCCAACACTAAGTTTACGCAAAAAATTTCAGCTATAATGTGCTGAAGTTCAACAAATAAAGAACAAAACTTCAGCTAGTAAAATGCTTAAGTTCAGCAATTACAAACAACTTCCGGCCAGTCTACTAGAATGCTGCAGTTTGCGTGATCGCTTTTGCTATTTCAGGCCCGTATGCCTGAAGTTTACACGAAAAGTGGGTACACTTTTAATTTTTTTTTGCAAAGCGAATATAGGTTCAGATCTAAATCGTCCGAGCACCCCTAGTTACGTCCTTTTCTCTGAATTCAGTTAACATAATCTTGAATTAAAAGTTATCCTTGTTTTAATGGAAGCCAGCGGTCAAGTTACTATACCTGGGGTGGCGAGAGGTTTGGCTTGAGACCACTACGACATACTTATAGACAAACACAAGTACAAATACTTAAGAGCAGGGCGTAGACTTAACCTCCACAAAATTAAAAGGCCTATGCTGAGATCAGTTTTTATGGTAACTTCTAAACCCAAGATTCCCCATTGCTTCCGTAAAAATAACACGGTATAGTCAGTTTTTGTATTGGTTAATAAAAAATAATCAGCGTTTATCAAGTCAATAAAAATAGCCACCGTTTTGCTGCAATTGAAACCGATCCAGCATAATATACCGGAGTTTGATGAACTAATTTATGAACTTCAGCATATTATGCTGGATCGGTATACTTTGCTGGCTCCAGTATAATGGAGCACTGGTGCTCCAAACTCCAGTATATTATATTGGACCATTATACTTGCTGGTACTCCAGTATATTATGCTGGAGTTCAAGTGTATTTATGCTGGAACTCTATCATATTATGCTGGAGTTCCAACATACTATCCTGCAACTCCTGTATAATATGCTAGAATTCAAGTATACTTATGCAGGAACTCCAGCATAATATACTGGAGTATTTTCTGGGTTTTGAACAATGTTTTTGCTCAAATTTATCTTTACATACAAAATGGTTAAATTTCGATTACTTTTGAAATTGAGCTATTTTTCAACGACCAGTTGTACAACTAGCTTTTTAAAAAATTCTCACATTGCTACCGTATGGACCCCTGCACCTTATACAATTTATGTTTTTCACGTTCAAAATATATTTACTACACAGCACTAAATTGGGAGCAAAACTTACAAAATGTACACTAATATAACTAACCAGTTTACAACTGTGTCCGAGAGTTGACATATGAGTTTATGTAGCATGTATGGTACTAAAGCATCTCTAGGCAATTGACGTGAGCTACACTAATGCCCACCCTAGATTTCTCTTTGGAAGTACCGTTCTTCAAGTAAGCATTTCCTCTATTAATTCATTTTTCAAATATATTCTTTTTGCTCTACAGAAGTAAATTTTATTACAGTTAGCTGGACTTTCTGTATCCAAACATTAGTCAATTGTGGAGTTCAAAGAATTTCCTTTTTGCGTAGATTCTGTGAAATCTGCTATCGTTTGGCACCAGGAAAAAAATGTCGTTAGCTTCATTATTATGATGAGTAATTAAAACTTTCTTCCCTTACACATAGAGGTATAATTTGGTGCAAGGTGTTTAATTTCATTAGTTTAATGTAAAATTATATGTTAAGCAATAAGGTAGGGTGAGTATATAACACAGTAGTCTTTTCCCAGACTCATGAACGTGAGATGCTTCGTGTACTGGGCTGCCTTTTTTGTTTTATGCCAAGCAAATGGAAACATGATATATAAATATGTGTTATGTGTAGATGATAAAATTGACTTTTCAATAGTGTTATAGGAAATAATAAAGGGCACATTACTGCACGTAGGAGGCGGTACCTAGAGTGGACAAGGACAACTCTGCTTTTTGACACTTTAAATCTCTGGACCTTAATCTGCTTGGGAACGCATCATATACAATCTTAGTTTCTTATTTTGCTAATTCGATCTCTTGATCTACAACAGCAATGGCAGAAAATGCTGGAGAAGTATACCAGTCAAACCTGCCCAATTTTCTTCTCTCCCTTAGACTCAAATATGTAAAACTTGGATATCATTACCTAATATCAAATGCAGTTTATCTCCTCATCGTTCCAATTCTTGCTGTTGTCGGACTTCATCTTTCAACCTTTACTCTTCAAAACCTAATGAACCATCTTGCCATGTTGAAATCTTTTTCAACTCTTATTGTTTTCTTAACGACAGTTTACATCATGAGTCGTCCAAGAAATGTTTACTTGGTCGATTTTGCATGTTATAAGCCACCTCAATGTTTTATGACATCTAAACAAGGTTTCATAGAAAAAATGTCAGACATTTTGGACGAAGAAAGTTTAAATTTTGTAAAGAAAATCTCGAAGAGGTCAGGTTTAGGTGAAAAGACTTACGTTCCAGCCGAGTCAAAGATCCCATCAAGTGTTCCAATGAGTATTAATCAAAATGAAGCGAAAATGGTTATCATTGGTGCCATAGACGATCTATTGGCGAAAACCGGAGTCAAGGTTCGAGAGATTGGGATTCTTATCGTCAATTCTAGTGCCTTTAATCCAACACCATCTCTTTCTGCAATGATTGTCAACCATTATAAGCTTGGCGTCAATGTAATTACCTATAACCTCGGCGGCATGGGCTGCAGTGCTGGACTCATTTCTGTAGACCTAGCTAACCGGCTTTTACAGGTTGGTATATCTTCATATCATTCCAAATTTTCAGGTTGAGACACTGTTGAATTAAATAATTATAGATATTTTCTCTTTAACAACTTTAGATCATTAGATTGTTATACACTTCAACATGGTACCAAATCAAGTAAAAGGTCTCAAATCAAGTAAAAGGTGTCGAGTTCAAATTTCGCTGTCATCCATAAAGTTAAAAGTATTGAGATATAATATAATTAATTAAAAGTGTGATCTCTTTAACCAAAATGGTTAGATGATGTCACACAACGCAGAAAAACTCTTATGAAGGTTCCAAAGAAAGGGCCGACCCAGTTCAATGCCCACTTTGTGGGTGTCTGGGGAAGGGAATACTTTAGGCAGGCTTCCCCTGCTTTGTAGAGAGGCTGATTCGAACTCGCGACCTGACACACCACGGCAAGCAAGCTTACCGCTGAGCCAAGCCGGCCCTTCGAAGGTTCCAGTAAGATTTAAAAACTAAAAGGTGTATGTTATGCTTTTCCCAATCTTGGTGATCAAAATTGCTGATGTGTTAAATAATTGAACAGGGGCAAGCCAACTCTTATGCACTTATAGCATCTACTGAAATAATCTCAAAGGGCTTCTATTCGGGCAAGCTGAAATCAAAGCTTTTATCAAATTGCCTTTTCCGGATGGGTGCATCTGCCGTTCTTCTGTCAAATCGTTTCTCCGACCGTAGACGCGCAAAATATCAGCTGATGCATGTCGTCCGCACCCATAAAGGTGCGGATGACAGAGCATTCAATTGTGCCTACCTAGATGAAGATGAGGATGGAAAGAAAGGCATATCACTGTCAAAAGACTTAATGGCAGTTGCTGGTGAGGCTTTAAAAGCCAATATAACAACTCTTGGCCCTCTAGTCCTCCCCATGTCCGAGCAACTCCTCTTTTTAGCTTCCTTAATCGCAAGAAAAATCTTTAAAAGGAAAATAAAACCATATATCCCCGATTTCAAGATGGCGTTTGAACATTTCTGCATTCACGCAGGGGGGAGAGCAGTGTTGGACCAACTTGAGAAGAATCTTGATCTCCCAAAAATACTTATGGAGCCATCAAGAATGACTCTTTATAGGTTCGGAAATACTTCAAGTAGCTCCGTGTGGTACAATTTGGCCTACTCCGAAGCCAAAGGGAGGATAAAGAAGGGTGACAGAGCATGGCAAATAGGTTTCGGATCGGGCTTTAAGTGTAACAGTGTTGTTTGGCGTGCGCTAAGGACTGTCGATGTAACCAAGGAAAAGAACGCATGGACAGACGAGGTAGGGGATTTCCCTGTTCATGTGACCTATTGAAGCTTTTGTATATCTTGTTTAAATACTAGGTATATCATAAACAGTAAATAATGGTCATGTAACTGCAACTATTAACCCAGTCAAAATCACTCTACTATATCTGTATACAGATTGTGGACAAAAATACAAAATTGTAAGTCCTATGGGGCACCAGTAAAAAATAGATCATGACGCAGCATAATAAATTCAAAAGTATGTTTGTTAATCATAATATACTTAATAATAAGATATGTAATGTTTTGTTTGGTTGCATAAGAACTACGGTAATTACTTAGTTGGGTAGATCTTTTATATAAAAATAAATATTAATTACCAAAAGAACAAGAAAAATGTAGTATCATTCATGTATGAGGGTAAATCAGATAAGTGATACGACATGGCCACGCGTACACGTTGTCGGCCCCGATGAAACAAATGAGGAGGCCGCCCCCTAATGGGACGACAACATCCGCGGACGTCCTCGTTTACGGCCGCGTGACAAGAAGGACGCGGCCCCGCCTTTGAGACATCAAATTGGTGGATCTATCTAGAAGTGCGTCCCCAGTCCCCCGGCCTATACTTTAGTTACGCTTATAATATCCGGGCGTCAATGTAATTATTGGGCGAGAGGACCTTCTCACTATATAAGGGAGGGCCTCCCCCATTTGTAGGGGGATCTGATTTTGATAATAAGACATCTCTTTCTCTCTCTTTCTATATCTACATTGTTCTTCTCTCTACTATTAACATTATTACTACTCACTTTTTCTATATTCTACATTAAATTTTACCATCTCCACATACGAATCATCCATCTGCATTGGCTCGACGATCGATCTTCAATTTATATTACCACTGATTCCGATTATCCCATCGTTTACAGTGATTGATTAGTTCAAAGATACTTAATATCTTTTGAACAAATAATTTGGCGACGTCTGTGGGGATTTCGAGAATCAAACTCGTAGTATACATTCACGAAGATCCGATCAAACAAAAACTTTTCAAAGATGGTTGAAAGTAACACACGACCCACGATCATGGCTGAAGTTACTGCAAACCTCCTGGGTGCAATGAATGAGGCTAGAGGAAGCACAGCCATCAACGCCACTCTCTCTATCGCACCTGAAGTTGAAACCTCCCCCACACCCCTGGGAAGGGATTCCGATCCAAAAGAGGCACATCCAGCAGTTAGGAGGCTACTGGAGGAATGGCTAGCTAGCACACTGAGTAGCCTAGCGAAAAAGCCGCTGTAAGGCTGCGAGAATGCCGCTCCGGCCACCAGCAATACCACCGCAACAGACGAACAGGAAGAAACACGGACCAACAGCCAGCCCGTCGAGACCCTAGCGTACGATGACACGCTGGCTACCATCCTATGGAAAATGAAGGAAATGGAGGGCGAAAACCAGGCCCTTCGCGACCAGATGAAGGAGCACCAAGACAAGGTTGATAAGATTCTCGGGGCGCCAAAACTACTACCCAAGCGGGATGTAGGAAGGTTCGTGGAACAACCTTACTCCGAGGGAGCAGCGCCCTACACCATCCCAAAAACCTTCAAGATGCCCTCATACTTAAAGGTGTACGACGGGACCACCGACCCCGAGGACCATCTCATCCACTACGTCACTGCAGTAAAAGGTAATGACTTGTCCAAAGAACAGGTACCATCGATGCTGCTGAAGAAGTTTGGCGAAATGCTCACCGGAGGAGCGCTAACCTGGTACTCTTAACTACCCGCCAAGGCGATCTCGACCTTCAAGGAAATGGCAGATAAATTTGTCACCGAGCATGCCAGTGCCAAGAAAGTAGAAGCGAGGGTGAACGACATATTCGCCGTCCGACAGACCACGGGCGAAGGCCTCAGGGACTTCCTCGCTATATTCAACAGAGTAAGAATGAACCTGCCAAATGTGTCGGAAGGAATGGCGGTGGCGGCCTTCCAGAACGGGCTCAACAGGGAGGGCTCCCGAGCCACCAAGAAACTGCTGAGCCGGCTCATGAAGTACCCTCCCACCATGTGGGACGAGATCCACAACGCCTACTGCGCTGAGGTGCGGGCAGACGAGGAGGATCTCAATGGGCCAACCCAGCGACTAGCTATCGTACACCCGGACGCCAAGAGGGATCGACGACATGAGGGATGCCGGGAACTCCCCCCACGCCCCAGCAGAGAATGACATCAACCCTACGCAAGATCTGTATGAAGGTTTAATAAGATAAGTTTCATAAGAATCCTCCATATTATTAATTGTAACGACCCGACCGGTCGTTTTAGAAAATTACGCCACAATCCCCAATTTAACTGTTCCCCTAAGTTCATTTATGCTATTGTGGTTTGCCGGGAGAGTCGGTCCTGAAATTTGGAGTATTTTGGGACACTTAG
This sequence comes from Nicotiana noctiflora, assembly GCA_032618575.1. Classification (NCBI taxonomy): domain Eukaryota; kingdom Viridiplantae; phylum Streptophyta; class Magnoliopsida; order Solanales; family Solanaceae; genus Nicotiana; species Nicotiana noctiflora. The sequence goes on from JASVEL010006082.1 coordinate 29,276, forward strand.
TCCCTAAATGAGAGCTTTAAAGATAGAAAATGATCCGCAACCGGAACAGTGTTAAGACGATCTCGGAATGAAAATCTGATGGTTCCATTAGCTCCGTTGGGTTATTTTGGGGTTGGGAGCGCGTTCGGAATGTATTTTGGAGGTCCTTAGCTCAATTAGGCTTGAAATGCCGAAGTTTGAAATTTTGGCGAATCCGAACGATAGGTGAGATTTTGATCCGGGGTTCGGAATGGAATTCCGACAATTTCTGTAGCTTCGTTATGTGATTTTGGATATGTCCGCAAATTTTCAGGTCATTCGGACGTCGTTTGGTCGGGTTTTTGATCGAATGTGTAATTCGGAAAGTTTTAAGAAATTTAGGCTTGAATTCGATGTGAATTATGGGTTTTGATGTTGTTAGACGTGTTTTTATGATTTGAACGAGTTCATATCGTGTTTTGGAGTATGTTGGTGGTTTTCATTGGGGTCCCGGGAGCCTCGGGATGAATTCGGGGGTCCAAACGGACCAATTTGTGCCAAAAGGCACTGCTGTTCTGCTGCAATAATCTGCAGAGCAATTTTGCTCTCCGCGATCGCGGAGATGGCCATGCGATCGCGTAAGGGAGAAATACTGAGCTCTGCGATCGCGAAGTAAAGCCTGCGATCGCGTAAGTCTGGAGGTTGAACCAGTGCGATTGCGTGAGGTTTCATGCGATCGCGTAGGGTATTGGTCGGAAACAGTGCGATCGCGTGAGGGAGTATGCGATCGCGTAGGGTAGTTTGGGGAGCCGGACGAGTTTGTTCTTCGCGATCACGTTAGTACGTTTGCGATTGCGTAGGGTTGCTGAGTTGTTCACTGCGATCGCGTCCAGGGTCACGCGATCGCGTAGAGGAAAATTAGGCCGCCCATATTTTGTGCATCGCGATCGCAAGCCCGGTGCTGCGATCGCGTAGAGTAAAATGGCCTGGCAGTGACTTTAAGTCCAGAACATTTCAGTCGCGGCCTAACACACCGAAACCGCCATTGTTGAGCTCCAAGAGAGGATTTTGAAGGGAAAACGCTGGGATATCATCGGAAATCATCGGGGGTAAGTTTCTTGACCTTAATTCGTTGGTTTATCATGAAATCCGTGATTATTTCACCGAAATTGGAAGATTAAAGGTGGGTTTGAGCCCTAGGCCTAAATGTTAGAAAATCTCTGATTTGAGTGAGCAAATGGAGTCCGATTTTGGTAAATTTTATATGCCTAGACTCGTATTGAGATAAGAAACCCGAATATATAATTTTCGTGATTTTTCGATAAGCGTACCGAAAGTCGGGTTTTGGCAACTTGTGGGTTTTTGGCGTATTTTGAGTTGTTTTGATTGGGTAATGCCCAATTGACCTATTTTGATATGATTCTATTGATTTTTATCGGATACTACACCTGTGGAGGCCGACATTCGCGGCAAGAGAGTTGTTTCATAGCGGTTTTGTACCGGAGTCGAGGTAAGTGGCTTGTCTAACCTCGTGTGGGGAATTTTCACCCCTAGGATATTATGTGATAGTTTAAATGCCTTGTACGCGAGGTGACGGGCGTGTACATGCGCTGGTTGTTGAACACGTACTTTATTTAAAAATGTTCGATGAGCGATATTTCTGTCTTTGGCTGTTAATTTGATATTTTTACCCGGTAGTGGTTAGAAAAGCATGATTTGGTAGTACCTAACTGTTTAGTTAAATTGTCTTATGTTTGATAATTATTGGCACTATTTTTCGGTGAAGTTATAGTTAAGCATAATTTATTCTCTCTGTGTATTCCTTTATTTGCTGTGCTTGTGGACTGCGGGTTCGATTCCCGGAGACCCAGGGCTGTGGGTTCGATTCCCGAGATCCTGAGTTATTGGTAGGGACTACGGGTTCGATTCCCGAGATCCCGAGTTATTGGTAGGGACTACGGGTTCGATTCCCGAGATCCTGAGTTATTGGTAGGGACTACGGGTTCGATTCCCGAGATCCCGAGTTATTGGTAGGGACTGCGGGTTCGATTCCCGGAGATCCCGAGTTATTGAGATATTTTTGAGACATGGGCTGTGGGTTCGATTCCCGGAGACCCAGAGGTATTGAGAATGGGACTGTGGGTTCGATTCCCACAGGTCCTGGACTGGTTTTATTGAGTTGACTATTTGTTGTTAGCTTAATTGTAGACGATTGCAGTAATCATTTATTGTTGTTAATTTCGGAAATTATTATCATTTAAACTCCTTATTATTGTTATTATCATTATATTATTTGTTTCTCAGTAGGGCCCTGACCTTCCTCGTCACTACTCCATCGAGGTTAGGCTTGGCACTTACTGAGTACCGCCGTGGTGTACTCATGCTACTCTTCTGCACACTTTTGCTGTGCAGATCCAGGTACATCAGAGCAGGCCCGTGCTAGGTGATTCCGCAGCTTTTTGGGAGACCTCGAGGTATGATCTGCTACGTCCGCGGATCCAGAGGCTTCTCCTTCTATTCTAATAGTACTAGTTGGCATTTTTCCTTCATTTCGTTGTTAGACACTCTTTACACGTAGAGCCACAATTGTATATTCTCTTTTAGTCTGTGTTACCATGGGATTCCGGATCTTGGTAGTGTTTTATTCATGGTGTTGACGGATGTATGTGCCAAGTGGCACGGATTACATATCTTTTACCCTATTTTTCCGCCTGTTTTCTTATTTAAGTGTTCATAGCTTGTATATTCCGCAACGTGTTAGGCTTACCTAGTCGTGGGGATTGGGTGCCATCACGACATGTTCACGATTGGTGAACTAGGGTCGTGACAAGTTGGTATCAGAGCTCTAGGTTCATAGGAGTCACGGGACACAGACCGATTACTTAGAGTCTCGCTGATCGATACAGAGACGTCTGTATTTATCTACGAGAGGCTATGTAACTGTTTAGGAAACTCTTCAATTGTTTGAATTCCTTATCGTGCGTTATTTATTCAGTTGAAGCCTATGTCATATGTTCTTTTGTATCCACTCGTTTATTGAAATTGCGCACTCGGTATCAAGTATGCACCGACGGTTCGTGACGCTGTAGAGAGATCTCAAGGGAGTCAAGAATTTACTCAACTATTGTTACCGCGTGTCGTCCATATCGATAATGCAAGAGAATTGAGAGATCTTTAATTGTGCACATGGGGGTGCACTAGGTTCTGGCATTCGGTTGATAGTACGGTCGTGACAAGGTTTACTTAACTACCAAATCGTCACAACAATGGTAAAAATCACAAAGTGGACGTAGATCTAAAGATAGTTGGTGGTAATAAAGACAATATGGTTCACATGAGATATCTATTTAGCGAAGGATTCAGACAGCAGAGATACCGGGGGGAAATGAGTTTAACTGTCTTAAGAAGGACATGTACCAAACGAATGCCTTGGGCTTGTTTTACGATAAAGACGTACGAATGTTAAGGGCTAGTATCATGGATTAGCAAGATGTATCTTAAGTCTTCGTGTCAAGTGCAAGGATTTCACTATCAATGATGTAATTATGGGTCATGTGTCTTATCAGATTTGGCCTGCGATGTATTTAGGTGCTATTCCAAAGTTCTTGAAAACTTGCGAATGGGCAAGAGTTGAGGCTCGTATGGTATAATGTTGGGACGTTAGATGTTCATGTGTCCCTAATAAACTCTGCATTTTATTATCAGCAGGGAAATATTTGACAAAGGCTACATGGTGCTTCGTAGGCGTGTGAGAATCATAGTATGTTTTAAGATGTTGTTGGTAGAGAATGCTCGGTGCATGGAGCGAGAAGATATTTGGTTGTATTGGGATGATGTCATACCCTATGATGTTAGAGTGCTAATAGAGCACATGTGGTTATATTCGTTGGATCAAGTGAGTTGCAGTTGAATAATAGTAAATGACTCGAGAGAATGGTTCTAATGTGTTCGAGAGTCGTGTAATAGTGGCTTTGGGCTAAGTGGGAGAGTCCCACCGCTTAAGATTGGGTCGCATGGTTAATTACCGGTGTGAATTCTGGATACTAGCGTATTATTGTGTTATTGCAGCCATGGGAAAGGACCATGTGTAGTAATTTGAGTATATGTACTGTTGAATGCATGTTATGGTTAGCCTTACTGGCTCATGTTCAAACTTGAGGAAAGATTCATGACTTATGCCTCGTATAGGTGCAGGCTTCGCGGGAAGTGGTTCCACTAGGTGCTTTATCGAGAGGGTATTCATATGTTATAAACATTCAGTAGAGTTGGTTGCATACTGGGCCAAGTCGGGGCCGGATGGTTCTCAATAGCGGTCCTAGTGAATTCAAGAGGTAAAGTGTGGTGTTTGATAATTTTGAGTTTATAAGTACAGTTGAGGCTCAAGCCTTTAAAGCAACTTATGAAGAAAAGCACAAAACGATCTATGATGTTTTGACTTGTGGTGTAGTATTTGAGAGACATGAAATGGTCGTCGTTCTTGAGATAGCATGGCCTCGTGATTTAAGGTCACTCGGGGTAAGTGCGGTTGGAATAAGTTAGGTATTGAAGGAAGATATTAACATTTCTAAGGCAATCAAGGATAACCTGGAAGGAAGTAGATTGATCGGCCATAGTTGAGTTGGCGTATTAGTGTCAATGATCGGTTTATGCAACATGATCGAATTATGCATGTGATTTGTGGCGGTGCATTTGAGACTTGTCGGCCGCAATGATTGATGTTATTCTGAAGTATTCTTCTGTTAAGGGCTTGTTATGAGTAGGCAGATCTCGGGAAGGGTTATGATGGCTTGGACCACTACTTATGGATTGGCATATTCGATGGTTATGAGAATTCGCCACATGTTGTTATAGTTCTCCTACAGTGAGCTTAATGGAAAGTCTTATGTGATGAAGTATTAGCCTATCGTCAGTTCTAGAGCTATGATGGAAATTGTGCCTATCGTATATCGGCACGTGGGGTGCAATGAGTAGTATGAAAATTTGAAGTAAGGACCAAGGTCACAATTTGGTCAATGAATGTGATATAAATAGCTCGGATGAGCAGGGAAAGAGTGTCACTGTTTTGAGTAAGATGGGTATTAACATCAGTATCATTTGAGATCGGTGTTCTATGAGAAAGGCTTTGCATCCCGGTTAGGGACTCCTGATCGCTTTTCAGTGTTAGTGCAGTCGGTGGGCTGAATGTGTAGGTCCGTTTAATTATTTGGAAGATGGTGGGAGCTTGACCCACAAGAAGATTGTATAGGTGTGACTTATAGTCACTTGATTGGTTAGAAATTTAAACCAAGTATGAGGATTTTGGTGATATCATCCATTTGAGAACTTATGCCCGGAGGGCACTCTGCTTAGTGGGTTATAGACCTGTGAAATATTATTGACTTAGCTTGGCACGACCAGGATAGACTTAAGGTCGGTGGATAGATTTAAATGTGGAAGTGAACCTTGCGTCAGGCCAGTTATGTTTCTTCCAGCAATGCGCCCTTTATGGAGGGATAGTCGCGGCCTTATTTGGCGGTTAGTTAATTCAAGTAAAGATATATTGCGCCGTATGAGTGTGCGACGGCTTGGTAAGTTCCTTATGTGTTGAGGTTCCGCTTAGTGGTGATGTTATATGAGCATGATGGCTCTTGAGACTCATATCTTATATCGCACCTCAGTTGTGCTTGAGTTCATAGCCTATAGCGCTATATGTTTTCATTGAGTCCGATATCATGCACCTTAGTGTGCTTATGATCGATATTCAGTATTTTGATGTGACGAGCTATTCAGCTCGACATATGACTCCTTGTGTGAGTCTATATTGTTGGGATCGGATGGCACGCCACCATGGTTATATTATTGGGATCGGGTGGCACACCGCCATGGTTATATTTTTGGGATCGGGTGGCACGCCGCCATGGGTATACTCTTGGGATTGGGTTGCACGCCGTAACAATGTGATGTTTATTTCAGTGTCTATGATTGATTTTATGTGTTCCGTTTCCTATTTTCTGAGGAGGTACATGTTAGTGTGAGAGTGGAATAGTTCTCTCTAGTGTTTGCCTTCCTTTTGTATCACGTACGAATCAGTAGCCTACTGGCACATTGTGTCATCTTGTGGGACTTTTGATTATGTCTGATGTGGCTTATCGCCTGAGCAGTTCGTACTGGGTGAGATGAGATTATGTGATTTGGGGTCAGTGCCAACTGATTATATGAAATATATTATAGAGGAAAGGATCATCCTCTGGTTTAGGACAAGGTAATGGATCTTGTCAGGAGTATAGACCCAATGAATTGTTGACTCGGTAGTTGGTTATGGATATCAGCACATCTCTTCCGTCGTGTCAGTATTGCAAAAGTTGGAACGAGACATATGTAGATCGTGAGGTGCAATGGGAGCATCTGATTCGTTGAATTTTTGGCTAATTTGATCATAAAATATTATCGTGGTCCCGTGGATTTAGTGTTGCAAGGTAAGAATCCAGCAAGGTTATGCAATCATGTTTGAGGATGGCGTTTGAGGAATATTGAGTGATCTCTTGATAAAAACAAGCCTGACATAGAATTCCGGATGTTGGAATTAGGCTCTAAGACTTAATTGTTGAACAAGAGGGAATATCTTCAGATTATATCAGGCTAATGTGCCCAGCCGAGTCCTAGATCTATTGGCCCTTTTGAGATTTTGAGGCATATTGGGGAGGTTGCTTATGAGTTGGCCTTACCTCCCAGCCTAGCCGGAGTCCATCCCGTATTTCATGCCTCTATGCCCGGAGGTACCATGGTGACCCGTCGCATGTGTTGGATTTCACTTCTGTTCAGCTAGACAAGGATCTGTCTTACGTTGAGGAGCCAGTAGCCATTCTAGACAGGCAAGTCAGGAAGCTAATGTCAAAGAAAATCGCTTCAGCAAAGGTTCGGTGGCGGGGTCGGCCGGTCGAGGAGGCGACTTGGGAGACCGAGCAGGATATGCGCAGCCAGTACCCTCATCTTTTCACTACTCCATGTATGTTTTCTATGCTCGTTCGAGGACGAACGAATCTTTAAGTGTGGGAAGATGACCCGACCGGTCGTTTTAGAAAATTACGCCACAATCCCCAATTTAACTGTTCCCCTAAGTTCATTTCTGCTATTGTGGTTTGCCGGGAGAGTCGGTCCTGAAATTTGGAGTATTTTGGGACACTTAGTCCCTAAATGAGAGCTTTAAAGATAGAAAATGATCCGCAACCGGAACAGTGTTAAGACGATCTCGGAACGGAAATACGATGGTTCCATTAGCTCCGTTGGGTGATTTCGGGGTTGGGAGCGCGTTCGGAATGTATTTTGGAGGTCCTTAGCTCAATTAGGCTTGAAATGCCGAAGTTTGAAATTTTGGCGAATCCGAACGACAGGTGAGATTTTGATCCGGGGGTCGGAATGGAATTCCGACAATTTCTGTAGCTTCGTTATGTGATTTTGGATATGTCCGCAAATTTTCAGGTCATTTGGACGTCGTTTGGTCGGGTTTTTGATCGAATGTGCAATTCGGAAAGTTTTAAGAAATTTAGGCTTGAATTCGATGTGAATTTTGGGATTTGATGTTGTTAGACGTGTTTTTATGATTTGAACGAGTTCATATCGTGTTTTGGAGTATGTTGGTGGTTTTCATTGGGGTCCCGGGAGCCTCGGGATGAATTCGGGGGTCCAAACGGACCAATTTGTGCCAAAAGGCACTGCTGTTCTGCTGCAATAATTGCAGAAAAATTTTGTTCTCCGCGATCGCGGAGATGGCCATGCGATCGCGTAAGGGAGAAATCCTGAGCTCTGCGATCGCGAAATAAAGCCTGCGATCGCGTAAGTCTGGAGGTTGAACCAGTGCGATTGTGTGAGGTTTCATGCAATCGCGTAGGGTATTGGTCGGAAACAGTGCGATCGCGTGAGTGAGTATGCGATCGCGTAGGGTAGTTTGGGGAGCCGGACGAGTTTGTTCTTCGCGATCGCGTTAGTACGTTTGCGATCGCGTAGGGTTGCCGAGTTGTTCACTGCGATCGCGTCCAGGGTCACGCGATCGCGTAGAGGAAAATTAGGCCGCCCATATTTTGTGCATCGCGATCGCAAGCCCGGTGCTGCGATCGCGTAGAGTAAAATGGCCTGGCAGTGACTTTAAGTCCAGAACATTTCAGTCGCGGCCTAACACACCAAAACCGCCATTGTTGAGCTCCAAAAGAGGATTTTGAAGGGGAAACGCTGGGATATCATCGGGAAATCATCGGGGGTAAGTTTCTTGACCTTAATTCGTTGGTTTATCATGAAATCCGTGATTATTTTGCTGAAATTGGAAGATTAAAGGTGGGTTTGAGCCCTAGGTCTAAATGTTAGAAAATCTCTGATTTGAGTGAGCAAATGGAGTCCGATTTTGGTAAATTTTATATGCCTAGACTCGTATTGAGATAAGGAACCCGAATATATAATTTTCGTGATTTTTCGATAAGTGTACCGAAAGTCGGGTTTTGGCAACTTGTGGGTTTTTGGCGTATTTTGAGTTGTTTTGATTGGGTAATGCCCAATTGACCTATTTTGATATGATTCTATTGATTTTTATCAGATTTTACACTCGTGGAGGCCGACATTCGCGGCAAGAGAGTTGTTTCATAGCGGTTTTGTACCGGAGTCGAGGTAAGTGGCTTGTCTAACCTCGTGTGGGGGAATTTTCACCCCTAGGATATTATGTGATAGTTTAAATGCCTTGTACGCGAGGTGACGGGCGTGTACATGCGCTGGTTGTTGAACACGTACTTTATTTAAAAATGTTCGATGAGCGATATTTCTGTCTTTGGCTGTTAATTTGATATTTTTACCCGGTAGTGGTTAGAAAAGCATGATTTGGTAGTACCTAACTGTTTAGTTGCCTAATTGTCTTATGTTTGATAATTATTGGCACTATTTTTCGGTGAAGTTATAGTTAAGCATAATTTATTCTCTCTGTGTATTCCTTTATTTGTTGTGGTTGTGGACTGCGGGTTCGATTCCCGGAGACCCAGGGATGTGGGTTCGATTCCTAGAGACACGGAGTGATATTGGTAGGGACTACGGGTTCGATTCCCGAGATCCTGAGTTATTGGTATGGACTACAGGTTCGATTCCCGAGATCCTGAGTTATTGGTAGGGACTACGGGTTCGATTCCCGAGATCCTGAGTTATTGGTAGGGACTGCGGGTTCGATTCCCGGAGATCCTGAGTTATTGATTATTTATTGAGACATGGGCTGCGGGTTCGATTCCCGGAGACGCAGAGGTACTGTCAATGGGACTGTGGGTTCGATTCCCACAGGTCCTGGATTGGTTTTATTGAGTTGACTATTTGTTGTTAGCTTAATTATAGACGATTGCGGTAATCATTTATTGTTGTTAATTTCGGAAATTATTATCATTTAAACTGCTTATTATTGTTATTATCATTATATTATTGTTTCTCAGTAGGGCCCTGACCTTCCTCGTCACTACTCCATCGAGGTTAGGCTTGGCACTTACTGAGTACCGCCGTGGTGTACTCATGCTACTCTTCTGCACACTTTTGCTGTGCAGATCCAGGTACATCAGAGCAGGCCCGTGCTAGGTGATTCCGCAGCTTTCTGGGAGGCCTCGAGGTATGATCTGCTACGTCCGCGGTTCCAGAGGCTTCTCCTTCTATTCTAATAGTACTAGTTGGCATTTTCCTTCATTTCGTTGTTAGACACTCTTTACACGTAGAGCCACAGTTGTATATTCTCTTTTAGTCTGTGTTACCGTGGGATTCCGGATCTTGGTAGTGTTTTATTCATGATGTTGACGGATGTATGTGCCAAGTGGCACGGATTACATATTTTTACCCTATTTTTCCGCTGTTTTCTTATTTAAGTGTTCATAGCTTGTATATTCCGCAACGTGTTAGGCTTACCTAGTCGTGGGGACTGGGTGCCATCACGACATGTTCACGATTGGTGAACTAGGGTGGTGACAGGTACGCCCCCTTTACTCTCATCACATAACTTTTGTGTTTCACCCTCAGAAGTGGTGTACGCACTGGAGAAGCTCGGCACCAAGGTGCAGTGGCCCTAAAAGATGAAGTCGGATCCAGCCACGAGGAAATCCAACGTTCTATGCGAGTTCCATCAGGAACGAGGACACCGAACTGATGACTGCATCAGCCTACGGCAGGAAGTCGCCAGAATGCTCAATCAGGGGTACCTGAAGGAGCTACTCAGCGACAAAAGGAAAGCTAGTTTCGGTCGCGGACGGGAGCATTCCTGGGGACCCCCAAAGCCGCCGTCCCCGGCGTGTACGGTAAATATGATTGTCGGGGAAGCGGATGATGTTGCTGTCAACCACGTCAAACTCACCAACACACACAGATTGAAGAGAACTATCTCCCACGAACGGTATGATGACCTCGAAGGAAGTGTCACCTTCGATAAGTCTGACGCCGACGATTTGTTTTTTCCTCACTATGATGCTTTGGTTATTACCCTGCGTATCATTGATACCGATGTCAGGAGAGTCATGATCGATGACGGGAGCGGTGCTTGCATCATTCATCCAAGAGTCCTAACTCAGATGGGACTCGAGGATAGAATCACTCCCAGGTGCATAAATCTAACCGGTTTTAACAATGCAGTGGAGTGCACGTCAGGAGAGGTGACCCTGCCTGTCCTTGCGGGAGGTGTCACCCTAGAAATAACCTTTCATGTGATGAACTAGGAGAAGGCCTACAATGTCATCATCGGACGCCCGTGGATATACGCCATGCGAGCGGTCCCATCAAGCCTGTACCAGGTGATCAAATTCCCTACCCCGTGGGGAATATTCATCATCAAAGGGGAGCCGCAAACAACGCATGAATGCTATAAAATAACCCAGGATTGCGCTCACACAAAACAACTGAGCAAGGCAAGCGCGGAAACATAGCAATCAACCCTGTCGAGGACTCAAGAAGACCCGACGACCGATGCCATAAGAGACCCAGACATTGTACAAGCTTGCAATGCTACGGCTGAGGAGCTCGATGATAATAGGTAAATTTGACTATAATTATACACTAAATAATCACACTTTATTATGAGATTAATGTTGTTATGAGGACAAAATGCTTTGATTAGTGTTCGATTGTGTTTTTACAGGTACATGTGATGCATTGGATGCCATAAAAAGCTATTTTGAAGTCATAGGTTGATGAAAATGCCAAGAGAAAAGCTAAAGTGAAGAGGTCTGGACGAAGCAGTGAAGAAACAGAAGTGCTGTTCATCCGCGGTCCACTCGCGGCCGCGGATGAACCGCGAAAAACGAAGGCCTCTGAAGTTTGACTGTTCGCGGTCCGCTCGCGGCCGCGAACGAACCGCGGAAGTCCCAGCGGCAGTAATCCCAGTTGGACTCTAACTTAGTTTTTAAGCCCTAAAACCTCTATATAAACTCCTAGTTTGCCCCATAGAGGCATGTACTTTTATTTCTTCAATACTTTTGCAAGGTTTTAGTAGGAGAGATTCCTCTCAAACTCTTTCTTTATTTTTATATCAAGTAATTCTTTATGATTTCAATTATTATTCTTGTTTCTTCAAGCATGAGTAGCTAAATTCTTTTCTAAGGTTTTGATGGAACCTATTGATAGATGAACTTATCGTTTATGTGATTACAAATTGTGATTTAGATTTCTATTTGTTCAACTTCATACTTATTATAGTTAATTGGTAGAGCTCCCAATTAGCGGTGCCTATTTAGTGTGCATAACTTGGAAAAGAGTGCATATTTAGGTTTATTGTTGAACAACACCACACCTAGGTTATTAGAGGAATCTATAATTTTAGGCGTAAAGACGGGGTTAGGAATAACGAAGTCTTGGGTGCAATCTAAAGTAAACTATTCAAATTAAAGCTAGCTAGGGTAGCTCGGGAGAGTGCACTAGTAAATTATTGTAATTGCTCGGGAGAGGGTTACAATACACATAGCGTTCATGATTGATAGAATATATTAACAATTTGTAAGAGCATAACGATAAGGGATTCCATCAATAGGGGAAATCAACACCTTAGTCCTTCTCTATATTATTTTATTTAACATTCAATTCTTTCTTTTAAAGCATTCTTTATTATTGCAAAGTAGTTACTCGAAATTCACACAAAAATATATTCAAAGTTTGGGAACTTGATTCAGAAGTACTCTTGGGTTGTGAAAGTTGTGATTGATAGGTTAATTCTATGTGGGATTGATCTTGGACTTATTAGACCAAGTTATATTGACTACGACCGTTGCTTGGACGTGAATCAATTTTGGCGCCGTTGCTGGGGAATTAACAGAATTATCAATTGTCATTGCCAGAACTTCAAGATTCTTGTGTATTCATGTTCTTTCTACACTCTACATTGAATATTTTGACGTTTGTTGATTTGGGTATTCAGGTGCATGCCTAGAAAATCTGCAAGGACTGGAGAACTAATTGAAGGACTCTCAGACCCCGAGCAAACTTTCCGGGCACGTAACAAAGCCATCAAACAAATTCAACAATCTTAACAACCAATCAAACTAGACTTCGACATGGGTGACATAAATGCTCAAAACCAGCAAGCCGGGCTAAATATGCAAGAGGCACAGGAGGCACAAGAAGGTGCATTGTTGGACTGGGCACAACCCACAACGGATAATTTGGCAACTGCCATTGTTGTGCCAGCAATTCAAGCTGAGTCTTTCCAGATTACTAACAACATGCTTCACTTGTTGCAAAACAAGGGATTATTCTCTGGGTCTCAGGTTGAAGATCCACAGCAGCACCTCAAGAACTTTCTATCAATATGCAAAACACAAAGGCAACCGAACGTAACTCCGGAAGCTATCAGATTACTACTCTTTCCATTCTCAGTTACAGGAGCAGCACAGATATGGCTAAACTCACTCCCAATAAACTCCATTGCAACTTGGGATGAGTTAGTCAAACAATTCCACAACAAGTTTCATCCACCCAACAAAACAGCTCAACAAATTGATGAGATTGTGAGCTTCAAGCATAAACCACTGGAAACACTACATGAAACTTGGGGCAGATTCAAAGGCATGCTTGTTATGTGTCCTCACCATGGAATTCCTGAACAGATGTTGGGTCAAAGGTTCTACATGGGGCTTTCAGACAGCATGAAGAACATTGTAGATGCTTCAGCAGGTGGGGCTTTTCCGAGCAAGACTTGGAGAGAGGGCCAAAATTTGCTAGACAAGATGGCTCAAAATTCCGGGTGGACATCCAGGAATGCTCCTATCACACCAGTGGTACACTCTGTACCTCTGGATCCATCCAACACTCTGGAGGAGAACTTGGAAACTTTATTGACACAAATGAGCATCCCGACAAAGAAGGTGGAAGAATCAGGGGTTAAGCAGCAAGTTCACATTGTAGATACTACCAATGGTGGTTTATGCACATCTTGCATTAGCCAACCCATAGGTAACCCATGGGCTGCAGACCAAGAACATCATCATCAACATGAAGATATGAATTATCTGGCTAACTATGGAGGACAGCGACAAGGCAATCAAAATTGGGGCCAACAGGCTCCAATGCAGTATAAACCTCCACAGCCACAATTTAATGCAGCAGGTATGAGGCCATCACACAACATGGCTCCATATCCTAGACCTCAGAATTTCGGCAATCAGCAGCAGGGATATTATCCACCTTCACCACAACATGGGGTAGACATGACGATGGGTTTGCAGAATTGAAAGCTATGATGCAACAGGTAATCGGGTCAAATGCCAAAACCAATAAGAGAATAGATGCACATGATGCAGTAATCAAAAATATGGAAGTGCAGATGGGGCAGATTGCTATGTCACTTAACAATCGGCCTCAAGGGACATTACCTGCAGATACAGAAATGGACCCAAAGGACCAAATCCCAAAACAAATAATGGCAGTGACTCTGAGAAGCGGTAGAGATCTTGATGCTGAGGATGAAAGTGAGAAAATTGACAAACAGGTTGAGACACCTACTCCATTACCCATTGAACTGGATGAATCCACAGGGTTGACAAAAGTCACAGTCCAAGCCAATTGCTGAAAATAAAGAAGCACAACAGGGAACGGAGAAAATAGCGGAAAAGGTAGAGCAGCAGATTGATGAGAAAACGATAGACAAAGATAAATCCCAAGTCACCGGGAAGAAGAGGCCGCCACCACCATTCCCCCAAAGGCTGGCCAAACACCAAAAAGAGGAACAATACAAAAAGTTCTTCGACATGCTCAAGCAAATTCAGGTAAACATCCCATTAATTGAAGCTTTAAAAGAAATGCTTGGTTATGCTAAGATGATGAAGGATTTAATGTCGCGGAAATTTGATTTCCAAGACTTGGCCACAATTACACTCACCCAGACTTGTAGTGCAGTGGTCTCTAGACCCATTGCTGAGAAGCTATCTGATCCAGGTAGTTTCACCATCCCATGCACTATAGGGAATTATGCCTTTGCTAAGGCCTTATGTGATTTGGGGGCAAGCATTAATCTCATGCCCTTAGTTGTCTATAAGAGGTTAGGTATCGGGAGAGCCAGACCCACCTCTATGCTTTTACAGCTTGCTGACAGGACGGTTAAGCGTCCATTTGGCATTATAGATGATGTACTAATCCAGGTTGGGAAGTTCGTGTTTCCCGCCGATTTTGTTATTCTTGATTGCAGGGTCGACGAAGAAATTCCCATAATCTTGGGAAGACCATTCCTAGCCACCGGGAGAGCCATAATTGATTATGAAACTGGGGAACTCAAGATGAGGTTGAATGATGAGGAGATCATCTTCAATGTGCAAAAATCCACGAGGCGCCCTAGTGAGTTCGCAAATTGCTCTCTCATTGATACGGTTGATGTGATAGTGGAGACCGACGATGCAGAATTGACCATTGAAGATTCACTACAAGCATGCCTGATGAACATGGAAGAGGTAAACGGTGAAAGTTTGGCCGAATGGGTATTATCTTTGGAAGGCAAGGGATTCTGGAAGCGAGAGATCGAATTCGAACCCCTACACTTATAAAAAAGAGAGAGCCCACCAGCAAAGCCATCCATAGAAGAGCCACCGAAGCTTGAACTTAAACCACTACTATCACATCTTAGGTATGAGTATCTAGGCCTTAACTCCACGTTACCTGTTATTATCTCATCTAGTTTGTTAGATGTGCAGGCCCAAAAGCTTATACAGGTACTCAAGGAATGTAAAACTGCAATAGGTTGGACCATGGCAGACATAAAGGAGATCAGCCCTGCTTACTGCATGCATAAGATTCTCGTAGAAGAAGGACACAAACCTTCCAGGGAACACTAGAGAAGGCCGAACCCCAATATGAAGGAAGTGGTGAAGAAGGAAGTGATAAAGTGGCTAGACGCGGGAATTATTTTCCCAATCTCAGACAGCAGTTGGGTTAGTCCGGTCCAATGTGTTCCCAAGAAAGGGGGCATGACGGTAGTGAAAAATGACAACAATGAACTGATCTCAACAAGAACCGTCACCGGATGGAGAATATGCATGAACTACAGGAAGTTGAATCTAGCCATTCGCAAAGATCACTTCCCACTTCCCTTCATTGATCAAATGCTTGACAGGTTGGCAGGGAGGTCTCACTTTTTCTTTCTGGACGGATACTCGGGCTACAATCAAATCTTTATAGCCCCCGAAGATAGAGAGAAGACCTCTTTCACATGCCCTTATGGTGTCTTCGCCTTCAGGAGGATGCCATTCGGACTATGCAATGCACCCGCCACTTTCCAAAGGTGCATGATGGCTATTTTCACCGACATGGTGGAAGACATTATGGAAGTGTTCATGGATGATTTCTCAGTGGTAGGGAATTCATTCGACGAATGCCTTGCCAATCTGACTAGAGTACTACAAAGGTGCATGGAAACAAACTTAGTGCTAAACTGGGAAAAGTGCCACTTTATGGTACAAAAAGGTATAGTACTTGGGCACAGGGTTTCAAGCAAAGGCATTGAGGTAGACCGTGCTAAAGTTGATATCATTGCAAAGTTGCCTCCACCAACATCCGTTAGGGCCATAAGAAGCTTTCTTGGACACGCCGATTTTTACCGGAGGTTCATTAAAGACTTCTCCAAAATATCAAACCCTCTCTGTAAGTTACTTGAGAAAGATCATTCTTTTGTTTTTACCGACGAATGCAGGATTGCTTTTGAGGAATTGAAAAAGAGGCTGGTCACAGCACCCATCATCATTGCCCCAGACTGGGATCAACCGTTTGAGTTAATGTGCGATGCAAGTGATTATGCAGTGGGGGCAGTACTGGGCCAGAGGAAAGATAAGCTGATGCATCCAATATACTATGCAAGTAGAACTCTGAGTGGAGCACAACTAAACTACACAATGACGGAAAAGGAGATGCTAGCGGTTGTGTTTGCATTCGACAAATTCCGGTCCTATCTCATAGGATCAAAGGTAATCGCATGCACAGACCATGCAGCTTTAAGATATTTAATTGATAAAAAGTACTCTAAGCCACGCCTAATTCGTTGGGTGTTGCTTCTCCAAGAGTTCGACCTCAAAATCAGAGATAGAAAAGGTACTGAAAATCAAGTAGCTGACCATTTATCAAGACTTGAAGGAGCCAAACTTGTCAAAGAGAGTGGGGAAATTCTCGAAACCTTTCCAGATGAGCAATTGCTCACCACCACTCTCCTGGAAGCTCCATGGTATGCTGACTATGCCAATTATCTAGCCAGTGGCATTGTTCCTTATGAACTATCATCGATCCAGAGGAAAAGATTTTTTCGTTAAAGTCAGTATTATTATTAGGATGAACCATATTTGTTTAGGATATATCTTGATAACATGATCCGGAGATGTGTCCCCGAGATAGAACAATCTTCTGTTTTGCAGGCATGTCACGCTTCAGCATATGGCGGTCACTTTGGAGGAATACGTACAGCTGCCAAAATACTCGAGGCCGGTTTCTATTGGCCGACGGTGTTTAAGGATGCACACTTGTGGGTGAAAGTTTGCAACGAATGTCAACGTACCGGGAACATCTCCCAGCGTCATGAGATGCCAATGAATCCGATCCAGCAAGTGGAAGTGTTCGATGTCCGGGGAATAGATTTCATGGGGCCCTTTATTAGCTCATACGGCAATAAGTACATACTTGTTGCAGTCGACTACGTGTCCAAATGGGTGGAAGCTGCAGCATTACCCACCAATGATGCTAAGGTGGTAGTGGGATTTTTGAAGAAGAATATTTTCACCCGTTTTGGGACTCCAAGGGCTATCATTAGTGATGGGGGCACACACTTTTGCAACCGAGCTTTTGAGAAATTATTGGCCAAGTATGATGTCAAACACAGGGTGGCCACTCCATATCACCCGCAAACTAGCGGACAAGTTGAGGTCTCCAACAGGGAGATAAAAAGTGTACTGACCAAAATAGTGAACGCCACAAGAACCGACTGGTCCAGGAAGCTTGATAATGCCCTATGGGCATATAGAACAACATTCAAAACACCCATTGGTATGTCTCCTTACAAATTGGTGTTCGGAAAAGCTTGTCACTTACCGGTTGAACTAGAGCATAAAGTGATTCACGTCCAAGCAACGGTCGTAGTCAATATAACTTGGTTTAATAAGTCCAAGATCGATCCCACAGAGAATTAACCTATCAATCACAACTTTCACAACCCAAGAGTACTTACGAATCAAGTTCCCAAAATTTAGAATATCTTTGTGTATGATTTTCGAATAGCTAGTTTGCAAGAATTAAAGAATGCTTTAAAAGAAAGAATTGAATGTTGAATAAAATAATATAGAGAAAGACTAAGGTATTGATTTCCCTATTGACGGAATCCCTTATCGTTATGCTCATACAAATTGTTAATATATTCTATCAATCATGAACGCTATGTGTATCGTAACCCTCTCCCGAGCAATTACAATAATTTACTAGTGCACTCTCCCGAGCTACCCTAGCTAGCTTTAATTTGAATAGTTCACTTTAGATTGCACCCAAGACTTCGTTATTCCTAATCCTCGTCTTTACGCCTAGAATTATAGATTCCTCTAATAACCTAGGTGTGGTGTTGTTCAACAATAAACCTAAATATGCACTCTTTTCCAAGTTATGCACACTAAATAGGCACCGCTAATTGGGAGCTCTACCAATTAACTACAATAAGAATGAAGTTGAACAAATAGAAATCTAAGTCACAATTTGTAATCACATAAACGATAAGTTCATCTATCAATAGGTTCCATCAAAACCTTAGAAAAGAATTTAGCTACTCATGCTTGAAGAAACAAGAATAATAATTGAAATCATAAAGAATTGCTTGATATAAAAATAAAGAAAGAGTTTGAGAGGAATCTCTCCTACTAAAACCTTGCAAAAGTATTGAAGAAATAAAGTACATGCCTCTACGGGGCAAACTAGGGGTTTATATAGAGGTTTTAGGGCTAAAAAAAACTAAGTTAGAGTCCAACTGGGATTAGTGCCGCTAGGACTTCCGCGGTTCGTTCGCGGCCGCGAGCGGACCGCGAACAGTCAAGATTCAGAGGGCTTCGTTTTTCGCGGTTCATCCGCGACCGCGAGTGGACCGCGGATGAACAGTGCTTCTGTTTCTTTACTGCTTCGTCCAGCCCTCTCCACTTTAGCTCTTCTCTTGGCCTTTTCATCAACTTATGGCTTCAAAATGGCTTTTTAAAGCATCCAATGCATCACATGTACCTGTAAAACACAATCAAACACTAATCAAAGCATTTTGTCCTCTTAACAACATTGTTCTTATAATAAAGTGTGATTATTTAGGGTATAATTATAGTCAAATTCACCTATTATCAATACCCCACACTTAAACCTTTGCTCGTCCTCGAGCAACCTTTAATCACACCTTAGGCCAATAAAAAAATTTTTTTTTTCTCCCCCAAAATATGTCACAAAAGCTATTATACATGAACAACCTAAGATATGCATAATCTTTACTTAACTGTAAATTCTCATGCCCGCACGTTATTACTTACTCTACTTATTACCAAAATCTTGCAAATTTACCTTCTTTCTCTTGAATTACATGCCCTTACAAAAGTTATTGAGAGAAGTTCCCACACATTAACAATTCAAATACATGGAACTTATAGATATCAGAAAAATTCACTCACTCTCAACAAAGAACATTTATATGAATACAGACACACCATAAGCTTGCCCCTAGTGTAATACTCCACTAATCGAGTTATCCAATCATAGATCAAGAGGTCTTTAAGGGTTGTAATGTAGGCTATGGGACGGGTAGGATACTTTTGGGTGTAGTGACTAACCTCCCTAAGCACTTTTCTTTTCTCTTTCACCACTTTCCCTTTTAGTTTTCTCCCTTATGTCTCCCGAAAACATTTATTCACCTTTATTGGCTTTTAATCCCCATTTTTCTTTTGTTGGTGTAACTGGCCTTTGTAATTTTCATATATACATTGATATAGCTCTTTTTCTCATTGCTTTGCAACACATTTATATTATTTTGGCCAGCTTACTATTTTCTATCATTTATTCTTGATTTTCCCTTTTCAATTTCCCTTCACCCCACACTTAAACTTTTGCATATTCATTACAATACAAGTGCTTCTAGGAGGTAAAGTAGAACAAATATAATAATTTGAAGAACATTCAAGGGTTATCAAAGAAATAGGCTTGAAGCTCAAAGGGGTTAACTAAGATATAATGTACGGGTGAATTCATGTCTATTGATATATGGGGTTACACAAAGAAATGCCTCTATCCTCTCTACAACCAAACAACTTCTATTTCGCTTTGCAAACACACAAGGCAAGTTCTAGGAATCATGTACAACATACAATGTAAGTAAAAACCTCACACACACATGGCATGCAACTCATTTGGAATCCGGTTTATCTACAAAATCCTATCAATGTTTAAGCAAGCATTATTGTGCAATTTAAGGCATATTGAGATTCTACAATCAAGTTTAGATGATACATTCTCAAGTTCAATTTACGCTTTTGCTAATGTGCATATTTGGAGTTACATGTTGCCCTTTTACCTCTACTCCTAAGAAAAAAATCTACCTAACCCGGTTCAAATAAAAACCCTTGGAAAAGAACCGTGGTCAAAAGAAAAACCAAGGGTGAGATGATACACTACCTAAAAAAAAAGATAAAGGAAAGAAAAATTCCTACGTGGACTACTTCCCTCAAGAGTACTTGTCCTAAATAGTCCGTCATCAGGAAGAGTCCTCTACTCATATTTTTGGATTTTTAAAATTTTCTGATTTTTTTGTATTTTTATTATTTTATATTACTTACTACACTAATATATACATCATGTACAAGATAAGTTTCCCACCCCACACTTAAAAATATGCCATGTCCTCATGGTATAAACAATATGAAAGCACAATGGGGTTTAAGAAAACTTACCTGGGACTCACTCGGAGTCGGAAACAATGGATGGGTCGACATGGCATGCTCTCCCAAGTGCTCTGAACCATGCCATAAATCTGTTCTCTGACCGGGCTTGCCTAGTTGACATGGCATCTAGTCGTGTGTGTAGACCGTCAACTGAAGTGCGTAGAGCAGCCACTTCCTCCTCCATTGACCTCAGCACAGGTCGTGTGGATTCGGATCTAGACATGCTAGCTCCGCGAGGAGCAGGCCTGGAAGGTCCAGCTGAATCCATGGAGTGGCTGGCCCGGGCCTCCGGTACAAGATCATCATCATCATCTAAGTCAATGGGTGTGGTGTCTCGTCCAACCCGAATAGTAGCAGCTCTAAATGGAGCTTTTGGTAGTAACTCACCGTCAGTCTCATGAACTGGGTGTGGTTGAGGAGACACAAGGAAGTGACAAGAGATGGGTAATAGAAACCCTTGGCAGTGAGGGATCCCCTCAGTACCATCTCGTCACTAATAACCCCGGCAATATCAACATCCCGGTGTGTTACCAAACACCAAGTCAACAGAGCCCTATTAAAGGTAACATCTGTAGTGTTACTTGAGGGCAGAATGCGGTTGCAAATTATAGAAAACCAACATTTGGCAATGTGAGTGAAACAGTTAGAATGCAGAGTTTGGTTTCGAATCCATACGGGAACACCATCTACACATAAGGCCTCAATTAACATGTCCCATGTGACACCGGGCCTATCATGGTAATAATCAATATCACTCGTGTGTAGTGGTAGGCGAAGTACTTGCCTAATGGTGGGAATATGAGCATCTACATGCTTACCTCTGACGAAAACCTCGTCTCACCGAGGAGTACGGGGCGTTGGCATAGAATTCTCTGACAAGCATCTTGTTTACCGTAGTGGGTGTTTCAAAAAGGAACTCCATCTCTCGCCGTCGGATCTCATCATACATTTCCGGCTTTTCTGAGCGGATGGCTATTCTGTCCACTTCAACCTCTTGCAGCCACTTTTTGTTCGCTTTGATGTTAAATGCATTTTCCGCCCCTTCATCGGCAAATCGAGATTCATCATAAGTTGGTTGCCTGGATGAGCTAGCACCATGTCGTGGTCTCTTTGGAGCCATGATCCTGTACAATTAAGATAGCCAAAAAGTGTATAAACAGTTAGTTAGTGGAAGGCTACTCAGACTTCGCCATCCTTGATAATTCACAATTGACCATCAACTATGTGTAATTCCCGCAAATTTTTTTTTTTTTATCTAGCTATTCCCTACATGCCCAATTGCGAACCCCACACTTAGTTCTTGGCACACATCCTATTTACTTAGTCCATCCCAAAAAGTATTCAATAACCATTGTAAGAGTTGGCATTATGTCTCCTAATTACCATTAGTCTATTACGCTCAATGTAATGTGCCCTAACTTACCAACCAACACATATATATGGTAGAACTACTATTAGGGTTTCCAAATCATAAAATCAACATAATTGAAAACCCAACACCCATTCTTCACCAAACATCAATCGTAGAACAATGTTCCTTAGAGCAATTTCATGGCAAGATCAAAAGCACAATGATAAATCAAGCAACATTCATGAATAGACCCTAACTAATACTAACTAAATATTTATACAAACTAAACAATCAAAAGCTAAAAAAATGGAGCAAAATAAAAGAGAGAAGTAGAGAAACTTACAAGTTATAGTAATGGAGAAGTGGGGTGGAAGAAAGGGATGATTTGTAGAAGAAAGGGATGGGGTTTTTTAGAGAGAAGGGAGAGGTTTTGAATTTAGAGAGAGAGAGATTTGAGAGGGGAGGGGCGGCTGCTGAGTGTTTGTGAGGGAGAGGGGGAGTGATTTTAGGGTTTTAAAGAGGGGAGAGAAAACAAAATAAAAAAAACTATAATTTTCGCCGACCGCGGAACTGACCGCGACCGTTCGCGGTTCGTTCGCGGCCGCGGATGGACCGCGAACAGTCGAGATTCAGAGGAGGCATTTTTTCGCGGTTGGCTCACGACCGCGGATGGACCGCGAACAGAGAAGTTCAGAGAGGGTATTTTTCCGCGGTTCAGCCGCGGTCCGCGAGTGGACCGCGGACACGGCTCCGTTATGAAAAAAATTCGACTGTTTCAGCAAAAGATTTTTATTTGTTTTTTTCTTTTAATCCTTATTACTTACTACTAATATTAAATTACTTACAACATGTTCGTGGGTTGCCTCCCACGTAGCGCCTGAGTTAACGTCGCGGCACGACTCAGCTTAGCGCATTTTACGGCTCGCTGGACCTTTGAGGTTCATTCAAATGCAATTCTATCTTGTCCTCCATGTCATCCAGGCCTATGTATTGTTTCAACCGCTGTCCGTTTACCTTAAAGGTACGTGATCCATCCATAGTTTGAATTTCCACAGCTCCGGACTCAAATGCCTCAATTACCTTGAAGGGTCCTGACCACCTTGATTTCAATTTACCTGGGAACAGTCGTAATCTTGAATTGTATAGTAGTACCTTGTCCCCATTTTTGAAGGTACGCTCAACTATATTTTGATCATGGATCCGCTTCATCCTTTCTTTATACAATCTTGTATTTTCAAATGCTAGATACCGAAATTCTTCCAACTCATGTAATCCAGTCAACCTTGCTTTACCTGCTTCCTCCAAGTTGAGATTCAATTGTTTCAGTGCCTACCACACTTTATGTTCTAATTCAACCGGTAAGTGACAAGCTTTTCCGAACACCAATTTATAAGGAGACATGCCAATGGGTGTTTTGAATGCTGTTCTATATGCCCATAGTGCGTCATCGAGCTTCCTGGACCAGTCGGTTCTTGTAGCGTTCACTGTTTTGGTCAGTACACTTTTAATCTCCCCGTTGGAGACCTCAACTTGTCCGCTAGTTTGCGGGTGATATGGAGTGGCCACCTTGTGTTTAACATCATATTTGGCCAATAATTTCTCAAAGGCTCGGTTGCAAAAGTGTGTGCCCCCGTCACTAATGATGGCCCTTGGAGTCCCAAACCGGGTGAAAATATTCTTCTTCAAAAATCCCACTACCACCTTAGCATCATTGGTAGGTAGTGCTGCAGCTTCCACCCATTTGGACACGTAATCAACAGAAACAAGTATGTACTTATTTCCGTATGAGCTAATGAAGGGCCCCATGAAATCTATTCCCCAGACATCGAATACTTCCACCTGCTGGATTGGATTCATTGGCATCTCATGACGCCGAGAGATGTTTCCGGTGCATTGACATTCGTTGCAACCTTTCACCCACAAGTGTGCATCCTTAAATACTGTCGGCCAATAGAAACCGGCCTCGAGTATTTTGGCAGCTGTACGAATTCCTCCAAAGTGCCCGCCGTATGCTGAAGCGTGACATGCCTGCAAAACAGAAGATTGTTCTATCTCGGGGACGCATCTCCGGATCATGTTATCAAGACATATCCTAAACAAGTATGGTTCATCCCAATAATAATGCCGACTTTCACGAAAAAATCTTTTCCTCTGGACCGATGATAGGTCATAAGGAACAATGCCACTGGCCAGATAATTAGCGTAGTCAGCATACCATGGAGCTTTCAGGAGAGTAGTTGTGAGCAATTGCTCGTCTGGAAAAGTTTCCAGAATTTCCCCACTCTCTTTGACAAGTTCAGCTCCTTCAAGTCTTGACAAATGGTCGGCTACTTGATTCTCAGTGCCTTTTCTATCTCTGATTTCGAGGTCGAACTCTTGGAGAAGCAACACCCAACGAATTAGGCGTGGCTTAGAGTCCTTTTTATCAATTAGATATCTTAAAGCTGCATGGTCCGTGTAGACGATTACCTTTGATCCTATGAGATAGGACCGAAATTTGTCGAATGCAAACACAACCGCTAGCATCTCCTTTTCCGTCATTGTGTAGTTTAGTTGTGCTCCACTCAGAGTTCTACTTGCATAGTATATTGGATGCATCAGCTTATCTTTCCTCTGGCCCAGCACTGCCCCCACTGCATAATCACTTGCATCGCACATTAACTCAAACGGTTGCTCCCAGCCTGGGGCAATGATGATGGGTGCTGTGACCAGCCTCTTCTTCAGTTCCTCAAAAGCAATCCTGCATTCGTCAATAAAAATGAAAGGGTGATCTTTTTCAAGTAACTTACGGAGAGGGTTTGATATTTTGGAGAAGTCTTTAATGAACCTCCGGTAAAAACCGGCGTGTCCAAGAAAGCTTCTTATGGCCCGACGGATGTTGGTGGAGGCAACTTTGCAATGATGTCGACTTTAGCACGGTCCACCTCAATGCCTTTGCTTGAAACCCTGTGCCCAAGTACTATACCTTCTTGAACCATAAAGTGGCACTTCTCCCAGTTTAGTACTAAGTTTGTTTCCATGCATCTTTGTAATACTCTATTCAGATTGGCCAGGCATTCGTCGAATGAATTTCCAACCACCGAGAAATCATCCATGAACACCTCCATAATGTCTTCCACCATGTCGGTGAAAATGGCCATCATGCACCTTTGGAATGTGGCAGGTGCATTGCATAGTCCGAATGGCATCCTCCTGAAGGCAAAAATGCCATAAGGGCATGTGAAGGAGGTCTTCTCTCTATCTTCGGGGGCTATGGAGATTTGATTGTACCCCGAGTATCCATCCATAAAGCAAAAGTGGGACCTCCCTGCCAACCTATCAAGCATCTGATCAATGAAGGGGAGTGGGAAGTGATCTTTACGAGTGGCTAGATTCAGCTTCCTGTAGTCCATGCATATTCTCCATCCGGTGACGGTTCTTGTTGAGATCAGTTCATTGTTGTCGTTTTTCACCACCGTCATGCCTCCTTTCTTGGGTACACATTGGACCGGACTCACCCAGCTGCTGTCTGAGATTGGGAAGATTATTCCCGCATCTAGCCACTTTATTACCTCCTTCTTCACCACTTCCTTCATGTTGGGGTTCAGCCTTCTTTGATGTTCCCTAGAAGGTTTATGTCCCTCTTCCAGGAGGATTTTATGCATGCAATAGGCTGGGCTGATCCCTTTTATGTCTGCCATGGTCCACCCGATGGCAGTCTTGCATTCCTTGAGTACCTATATAAGCTTTTGAGCCTGCACATCTAACAAACTAGATGAGATAATAACAGGTAATGTGGAGTTAGGGCCTAAATACTCATATCCGAGATGTGATGGTAGTGGTTTAAGTTCAAGCTTCGGTGGCTCTTCTATGGATGGCTTTGCTGGTGGGTTTTCTCTTTTTTCTAGGTGTAGGGGTTCGAATTCGATCTCTCGCTTCCAAAATCCCTTGCCTTCCAAGGATAATACCCACTCGGCCAGACATTCACCATTTACTTCTTCCATGTTCATCAGGCATGCTTGCAGTGGGTCTTCGATAGTCAATTCTGCATCATCGGTTTCGACTATTACGTCAACCGCATCAACTAGAGAGCAATTTGCGAACTCGCTAGGGCGCCTCATGGATTTTTGCACATTGAAGATGATCTCCTCATCGTTCAACCTCATCTTGAGTTCCCCGGTTTCACAGTCAATTATAGCTCTTCCAGTAGCTAGGAATGGTCTTCCCAGGATTAGGGGAATTTCTTCGTCGACCCTGCAATCAAGAATCACAAAATCGGCGGGAAACACGAACTTCCCAACCTGGATTAGCACATCATCTATAATACCAAATGGACGCTTAACCGTCCTGTCAGCAAGCTGTAAAAGCATAGAGGTGGGTCTGGCTCTCCCAATACCTAACCTCTTATAGATAACTAAGGGCATGAGATTAATGCTTGCCCCCAAATCACATAAAGCCTTAGTGAAGGCATAATTCCCTATAGTGCATGGGATGGTGAAGCTGCCTGGATCAGATAGCTTCTCAGCAATGGGTCTGGAGACTACTGCACTACAAGTCTGGGTGAGTGTAACTGTGGCCAAGTCTTGGAAATCAAATTTCCGCGACATCAAATCCTTCATCATCTTAGCATAACCAGGCATTTCTTTTAAAGCTTCAATTAATGGAATGTTTACCTGGATTTGCTTGAGCATCTCGAAGAACTTTTTGTATTGTTCCTCTTTTTGGTGTTTGGCCAACCTTTGGGGGAATGGTGGTGGAGGCCTCTTCTTCCCGGTGACTTGGGATTTATCTTTGTCTATCGCTTTTTCTTCAACCTGCTGCTCTACCTGTTCAGCTACTTTTTCCGCTCCCTGTTGTGCTTCTTTATTATCAGCAATTGGTTGGACTGTGGCTTTTGTCAATCCTGTGGATTCATCCAGTTCAATGTGCAATGGCGCAGGTGTCTCAGCCTGTCTGTCAATATTTTCACTTTCATTCTCAGCATCAAGATCTCTACCGCTTCTCAGAGTCACTGCCATTATTTGCTTTGGGATTTGGTCCTTTGGGTTCGTTTGTGTATCTGCAGGTAATGTCCCTTGAGGACGGTTGTTGAGAGACATAGCAATTTGACCCATCTGCACTTCCATATTTTTGATCGCTGCATCATGTGCATCTATTCTTTCATTGGTCTTAGCGTTTGACCCAATTACCTGCTGCATCATAGCTTCCAACCTTGCAAACCCATCGTCGTGCCTGCCCCCATGTGGTGGTGGGGGTGGATGATATCCCTGCTGCTGATTGCCGAAATTCTGAGGTCTAGGATTTGGAGCCATGTTGTGTGGTGGCCTCATACCTGCTGCATTGAATTGTGGCTGGGGAGGTCTGTATTGCATTGGAGCCTGTTGGCCCCAGTTTTGATTACCTTGTCGCTGTCCTCCACAGTTAGCCACATAGTACATATCCTCATGCTGATGATGATGTTCTTGGTCCGCAGCCCATGGATTACCTATGGGTTGGCTAATGCAAGATGTGCATAAACCACCATTGGTAGTATCTACAATGTGAACTTGCTGCTTAACCCCCTGATTCTTCCACCTTTTTTGTCAGGATGCTCATTTGTGTCAATAAAGTTGCCATGTTTTCTTCCAGAGTGTTGGATGGATCCAGAGGTACAGAGTGTACTACTGGTGTGATAGGAGCATTCCTGGACGTCCACCCGGAATTTTGAGCCATCTTGTCTAGCAAATTTTGGCCTTCTCTCCAAGTCTTGCTCAGAAAAGCCCCACCTGCTGAAGCATCTACAATGTTCTTCATACTGTCTGAAAGTCCCATGTAGAACCTTTGACCTAACATCTGTTCGGGAATCCCATGGTGAGGACACATAACAAGCATGCCTTTGAATCTCCCCCAAGTTTCATGTAGTGTTTCCAATGGTTTTTGTTTGAAGCTCACAATCTCATCAATTTGTTGAGCTGTTTTGTTGGGTGGATGAAACTTGTTGTGGAATTGTTTGACTAACTCATCCCAAGTTGCAATGGAGTTTATTGGGAGTGAGTTTAGCCATATCTGTGCTGCTCCTGTAACTGAGAATGGAAAAAGTAGTAATCTGATAGCTTCCGGAGTTACATTCGGTTGCCTTTGTGTTTTGCATATTGATAGAAAGTTTTTGAGGTGTTGCTGTGGATCTTCAACCTGAGACCCAGAGAATAATCCCTTGTTTTGCAACAAGTGAAGCATGTTGTTGGTAATCTGGAAAGACTCAGCTTGAATTGCTGGCACAACGATGGCAGTTGCCAAATTATCCGCTGTGGGTTGTGCCCAATCGAACAATGCACCTTCTTGTGCCTCCTGTGCCTCTTGCATGTTTAGCCCTGCTTGCTGGTTTTGAGCGTTCATGTCACCCATGTCGAAGTCTAGTTTGATTGGTTGTTGAGATTGTTGAATTTGTTTGATGGCTTTGTTACGTGCCCGAAAGGTTTGCTCGGGGTCTGAGAGTCCTTCAATTAGTTCTCCAGTCCTTGCAGATTTTCTAGGCATGCACCTGAATACCCAAATCATCAAACGTCAAAATATTCAATGTAGAGTGTAGAAAGAACCTGAATACACAAGAATCTTGAAGTTCGGCAATGGCAATTGATAATTCCGTTAATTCCCCGGCAACGGCGCCAAAATTGATTCACGTCCAAGCAACGGTCGTAGTCAATATAACTTGGTCTAATAAGTCCAAGATCGATCCCACAGAGAATTAACCTATCAATCACAACTTTCACAACCCAAGAGTACTTACGAATCAAGTTCCCAAAATTTAGAATATCTTTGTGTATGATTTTCGAATAGCTAGTTTGCAAGAATTAAAGAATGCTTTAAAAGAAAGAATTGAATGTTGAATAAAATAATATAGAGAAAGACTAAGGTATTGATTTCCCTATTGACGGAATCCCTTATCGTTATGCTCATACAAATTGTTAATATATTCTATCAATCATGAACGCTATGTGTATCGTAACCCTCTCCCGAGCAATTACAATAATTTACTAGTGCACTCTCCCGAGCTACCCTAGCTAGCTTTAATTTGAATAGTTCACTTTAGATTGCACCCAAGACTTCGTTATTCCTAATCCCATCTTTACGCCTAGAATTATAGATTCCTCTAATAACCTAGGTGTGGTGTTGTTCAACAATAAACCTAAATATGCACTCTTTTCCAAGTTATGCACACTAAATAGGCACCGCTAATTGGGAGCTCTACCAATTAACTACAATAAGAATGAAGTTGAACAAATAGAAATCTAAGTCACAATTTGTAATCACATAAACGATAAGTTCATCTATCAATAGGTTCCATCAAAACCTTAGAAAAGAATTTAGCTACTCATGCTTGAAGAAACAAGAATAATAATTGAAATCATAAAGAATTGCTTGATATAAAAATAAAGAAAGAGTTTGAGAGGAATCTCTCCTACTAAAACCTTGCAAAAGTATTGAAGAAATAAAGTACATGCCTCTATGGGGCAAACTAGGGGTTTATATAGAGGTTTTAGGGCTAAGAAAACAAATTAGAATCCAATTAGGATAACTGCCGCTGGGACCTCCGCGGTTCGTTCGCGGCCGCGAGCGGACCGCGAACAGTCAAGATTCAGAGGGCTTCGTTTTTCGCGGTTCATCCGCGACCGCGAGTGGACCGCGGATGAACAGTGCTTCTGTTTCTTTACTGCTTCGTCCAGCCCTCTCCACTTTAGCTCTTCTCTTGGCCTTTTCATCAACTTATGGCTTCAAAATGGCTTTTTAAAGCATCCAATGCATCACATGTACCTGTAAAACACAATCAAACACTAATCAAAGCATTTTGTCCTCTTAACAACATTGTTCTTATAATAAAGTGTGATTATTTAGGGTATAATTATAGTCAAATTCACCTATTATCATAAAGCGTTGTGGGCACTGAAACAATTGAATCTCAACTTGGATGAAGCAGGTAAAGCAAGGTTGACTGGGTTGAATGAGTTAGAAGAATTTCAGTATCTAGCATTTGAAAATACAAGATTGTATAAAGAGAGGATGAATCGGATCCATGATCAAAATATCGTTCAGCGTACCTTCAAAAACGGGGACAAGGTACTACTATACAATTCAAGATTACGACTGTTCCCAGGTAAATTAAAATCAAGGTGGTCAGGACCCTTTAAGGTAATTGAGGCATTTGAGTTAGGAGCTGTGGAGATTCAAACTATGGATGGATCACGTACATTCAAGGTAAACGGACAGCGGTTGAAACATTACATAGGCCTGGATGACATTGAGGACAAGATAGAATTGCGGTTGGATGAACCTCAAAGGTCTAGCGAGCCGTAAAATGCGCTAAGTTGAGTCGTGCCGCGACGTTAAATCAGGCGCTACGTGGGAGGCAACCTACGAACATGTTGTAAGTAATTTTATCTTAGTAGTAAGTAATAAAGGAATATAAGAAAAACACAAATTTGCGCTGAACAGTCGAAAATTTTTTCAGAGAGGAGCACTGTCCGCGATCCATCCGTGACTGCGGATGAACCGCGGAAAAATGCCCTCTCTGAACTTTCTCTATTCGTGGTCCATTCGCGGCCGCGAACTAACCGTGAAAAAATGACCTCTCTGAATCTCGACTGTTCGCGGTCCATCCGCGGCCGCGAACGAACCACGAATAGTCGCGGTCTTCCCCGGTCGGCGCAAATTACTGTTTTTTTATTTTTCTTTTCCCTCCCCCCTTTAAAACCCTAACAGCACTCCCCCTCTCCCTCACAACTCCACAGCCGCCCCCCATTCTCCAAATTCCTCTCTCTCTCTAACTCAAAACTCTCCCCCTTCTCTCTAAATATTCCCACAACCCTCTTCTCAAATTCACCCCATTCTTCCTCCATTACTTCTTCATTGTATTAATTGTGAGTTTCTCTATTTCTCATCTCTCTTATTTTGTGTTTATTCTTAGTTTTTGATATTTTTTAGTTTGTATGAATAATTAGATATTGTTAGATTAGTATAATTTTTTGGAATATGATGTGGGTTTCTTTGCACTATACATGTTTCCATGAATTTTTACTAAGGAACCTTGTCATATAGTTGAAGTTTGGTGAATAATTGGTTTATGGGTTTTTCAAATTGGGTTGTGGATGCTAATTTCATGATTGGAAACCTAAAATAGTATGAACACCATGAATGTTGATTAGTAAGCTAAGTTGGGCACATTATAATTGCTCATAGGGTATTGATGAAGTTTAGGAAAAATAGTGCCCAACGCATGAATTGATAATGGTGTAGTTTATTGGGGATGGACTAAGTCAATTGGGTATTATTAGAAGTGTTCAAAGAACTAAGTGTGGGGTGCTCAAATAGGCATGGGTAAAATAGTTAGATAACGAATTTTAATATAGTCGTATGAGGGAATTGCACAAAAAGAATGGTCAATTGTAAGTTTTCTAGGACGGCGAAGTCTGAGTAGCCCTCTAATGACTAACGGTTTACAAACTTTTTGGCTATATTATTTGTGCAGGATCATGGCCCCAAAGAGAGCACGACATGGTGCTAGTTCATCCAAACAACCGACTTATGACGAGTCTAGGTTTGCTGATGAAGGAGCCGAAAATGCATTTCACATTAAAGCGAACAAGAAGTGGCTCCAAGAGGTAGAAGTTGATAAGATACCTATCCGCTCGGAGAAGCCGGAAATTTATGATGAGATTCAAAGGCGCGAGATGGATTTCCTCTTTGACTCACCTCTTAAGGTGAACAAGATGCTTGTTTGAGAATTCTACGCCAATGCTCCATATGCTATGGTCAGAGAAGTTTTCGTCAGAGGTAAGCGGGTCAATGCTCATATTCCTACTATTCGGCGGGTACTTCGTCTGCCATTGCACACTAGTGATGTTGATTACTACCATGATAGGCCCGGTGTCACATGGGACATGCTAATAGAGGCCTTATGTGTAGATGGCATTCCAGTATGGATTAGAAATCAAACTCTGCACTCTAACTGTTTTACACACACTGCCAAATGTTGGTTCTCCATAATTTGCAACCGTATTTTGCCCTCAAGTAACACCACGGATGTTAACTTTAATAGGGCTGTTTTGACTTGGTGTTTTGTAACACATCGGGATGTTGATATTGCCCGAGTCATTAGTGACGAGATGGTATTGAGGGGATCCCTCACTGCCAAGGGTTTTTACTACCTTTCTCTTGTCACTACATTGTGTCTCCTCAACCACACCCCAGTTACTGATGCTGACGGTGAGCTACTACCAAGAGCTCCATTTAGAGCTGCTACTATCCGGGTTGGACGAGACACAACCCCTATTGACTTAGATGATGAGGACGATCCTGTACCGGTTGCCCGGTGTAACGACCCGACCGGTCGTTTTAGAAAATTACGCCCCAATCCCTAATTTAACTGTTTCCCTAAGTTCATTTCTGCTATTGTGGTTTGCCGGGAGAGTCGGTTCTGAAAATTTGAGCATTTTGGGACACTTAGTCCCTAAATAAGAGCTTTGAAGCTAGAAAATGGCCCGTAGCCGGAACAGTGTTAAGATGATCTCGGAACGGAAATCCGATGGTTCCATTAGCTCCGTTAGGTGATTTCGGGGTTGGGAGCGTGTTCGGAATGTATTTTGGAGGTCCGTAGCTCAATTAGGCTTGAAATGCCGAAGGTTGAAATTTTGGTGAATCCGAACGTTAGGTGAGATTTTGATCCGGGGGTTGGAATGGAATTCCGAAAATTTCTGTAGCTTCGTTATGTGATTTTGGATATGTCCGCAAATTTTCAAGTCATTTGGACGTCGTTTGGCCGGGTTTTGGATTGAATGTTAGTTTTGAAAGTTTTGAAGAAACTTAGGCTTGAATTCGATGTGAATTATGGGTTTCGATGTTGTTAGACGTGTTCTGAGGATTGGAACAAGTTCGAATAAGGTATTAGGATGTGTTGGTGCGTTTGGATAGGGTCCCGAGGGACTCGGGATGAATTCGGGTGATTAAACGGCAAGAATCTTGAAAACTTGCAGCAGGCTGGTGCCTGCCTTCTGTAGTATTCGCTTTTGCGGAGCTTGGACCGCAGAGGCGAGTCCGCAGAAGCGACATCTGCTCTGCAGGAGCGAAGTCCGCAGGAGCGGATTTTTGATCGTGGAGGCGGTCACGCAGGAGCGGAAAGTCTTCCGCAGGAACGGGAGTGGACTGTTTGGTGGCCCTCCGCAGGAGCGGACTTTTGTCTGCATAAGCGAAGTCGCAGAAGCGACTGTGCTTCCGCAGAAGCGGAATCGCTGAAGCGACCTAGAGACCGCAGAAGCGGAATGGGCCAGCCAGGCCTGGGCTTCGCAGAAGCGACAAAATGTCGCGGAACCGGATCCGCAGAAGCGGAATTTCGTCCGCAGAAGCGGAAATCGCAGAGAGTTAATTATATCGGAAGTTAGAAATTTCAGAAACATTTCCAAACTTTGAGGGCTCGGCTTAAGGGGCGATTTGGGCGATTTTGAAGGGAGATTCAAGGGGTTTCTTCAGGTAATCAATTATGGACTCCAATTATGATTGTTGTTGATAATATTATGCAAGTTTTTCATGAAAATGGAGGAATTTGGGGTAATTAATGGGGGTTTTCACCCTAGACCAAAACCTTTAGAAAACCTTTGATTTGAATGGGTAAACGGAGTCCGATTTCGATAAACTTTATATGCTTAGACTCGTATTGAGACAAGGGTTCCGAATATATAACTTTCGTGATTTTTCGATAAGCGTACCGAAAGTCGGGTTTTGGCAACTTGTGGGTTTTGGTGAATTTTGAGTTAATTTGATTGGGTAATGCCCAATTGGTCTATTTTGATGTGATTCTATTGATTTTTATCAGATTCTACACTTGTGGAGGCCGACATTCGTGGCAAGAGGGTTATTACTTAGCGGTTTTGTACCGGAATTGAGGTAAGTGGCTTGTCTAACTTCGTGTGGGGGACTTTCACCCCTAGGATATTATTGTGATACTTTAAATGCCTTGTACGCGAGGTGACGAGTGTGTACATGCGCTGGTTGTTGAACACATACTTTACTCAAAATGTTCAATTAGTGATATTCCTATTCTTAGTTGTTAAATTCGATATTCCTACCGGTAATAGTTAGAAAAGCATGATTAGATAGAATCTAACTGTCTAGTTGCTTAATTGACTTACTTGAGTTTTCTTGGTAATCGCTGGCGCTGTTCATCGGCGAAGTTATCATTAGGCATATTATACTTCTCTCTGTGTATTCCTTTACTTGCTGTGGTTATGGACTACGGGTTCGATTCTCGAGATCCTGAGATTATTGAAATGTGGACTACGGGTTCGATTCCCGAGATCCCGAGATTATTAAAATGTGGACTACGGGTTCGATTCCCGAGATCCTGAGATTTATTGAAATATGGTCTATGGGTTCGATTCCCGAGATCCTGAGATTTATTGAAATATGGTCTACGGGTTCGATTCCCGAGATCCCTGATATTATTGAAATGTGGACTACGGGTTCGATTCCCGAGATCCTGATATTATTGAAATGTGGACTACGGGTTCGATTCCCGAGATCCCGATATTATTGAAATGTGGACTACGGGTTCGATTCCTGAGATCCTGATATTATTGAAATGTGGACTACGGGTTCGATTCCCGAGATCCTGAAATTATTGAAATATGGACTACGGGTTCGATTCCCGAGATCCTGACTTATTGGTAGGGACTGCGGGTTCGATTCCCGGAGATCCTGAGTTATTGAGATATTATTGAGACATGGGCCGCGGGTTCGATTCCCGGAGACCCAGAGGTACCGAGAATGGGACTGTGGGTTAAATTCCCACCAGATCCTGGATTCGTTTATTTGAGTTGGTTATTTGTTATTAGCTTGATTGTAGACAGTTTCAGCAAACATCGTAATGTTGTTATTTCGGAAATTATTGTTATTATCTGTTAAACTGTTTATTTTGTTATCATCATTATATTATTGTTTCTCAGTAGGGCCCCGACTTTCCTCGTCACTACTCCATCGAGGTTAGGCTTGGCACTTACTGAGTACCGCCGTGGTGTACTCATGCTACTCTTCTGCACACTTTTGTTGTGCAGATCCGGGTACATCAGAGGAGGCTCGTACTAGGTGATTCCGCAGCTTTCTGGGAGACTTCGAGGTATGATCTGCTACGTCCGCGGATCCGGAGGCTTCCCTTCTATTCTAGTATTACTAGTTGACATTTTTCTTCATTTCGTTGTTAGATACTCTTTACACATAGAGCCACAGTTGCATTTCTCTTTTAGTCTGTGTTACCGTGAGGTTCCGGATCTTGGTAGTGTTTTATTTATTGTGTGACGGATGTATGTGCCAAGCGGCACGGATTACATATCTTTTATGTTATTTTCCGCTGTTTCTTATTTAAGTATTTATAACTTATAGATTCCGCAACGTGTTAGGCTTACCTAGTCGTGGGGACTGGGTGCCATCACGACATGTTCACAATTGGTGAACCAGGGTCATGACAAGTAGGTATTAAAGCTCTAGGTTCATAGGAGTCACGGGACACAGACCGGTTATTTAGAGTCTCGCCGATCGATACGGAGACGTCCGTATTTATCTACGAGGGGCTATGTAACTGTTTAGGAAAAATCTTCATTTCTTTTGAATTTCTTGTCATGTGATGTTTTGACACCAATTCTTAACTTCTGTCTTCTATTCTCTCACGGATGGTGAAGACACATGGTACACGCGAGGATCAGGCACCCGCGCCCCCTGCTGTCGCCACCAGAGGCCGGGGCCGGGGTAGAGGCCGGGGCTGGGGTAGAGGCCCAGGATGCGCCCGAGGTGCAGCCACAACACCCACGCGCGCTGTCATTGAGGCACCACCGGTGGATCAGGTTGGAGCACATGCACCTGGTACACCTACTACTGCAGTTCTTGAGTATGTATACCACTTTAGCTCAGGCAGGACTGCTTCCTCTCGTCGCAGCTACATCTCAGGCCGGGGGAGGGGCCCAGACTCCCGCAGCCGTTACACCGGAGCAGCGTGTGCCGGTGGGACAGGTTCCAGATGTTTTGGTTATGCCTCCTGCCGCCCCAGCACAGCCCGGAGGTGGACCAGCTGCCTCTGAGGACGAGCAGCGTAGATTGGAGAGGTTCAAGAAATATGACCCTCGAGTGTTTAGTGGTTTGGCTTCAGATGATGCATTGGGTTTTCTGGAGGAGTGTCATCGTATTCTTCGCACTATGGGGATTGTGGAGACCAGCGGGGTTTCCTTCACCGCTTTTCAGTTTCGTGAGGCCGCTTATGATTGGTGGCGCACGTATGAGTTGGATAGTCCAGAGGAGTCTGCTTCATTGACTTGGACGCAGCTTTCAGATCTGTTTTTGAGGGAGTTTGTTCCACAGAGCCTTAGGGATTCTTGGCGCTCGGAGTTTGAGCGGTTGCGACAGGGCTCCATATCAGTATCGGAGTATGCTCTCAGTTTCACCCGCCTAGCCAGGCATGCACCGGCTTTGGTAGCCACGGTTCGGGAGCGAGTGCGGAGATTTATTGAGGGCCTTGTTCCGCCTATCCGATCCGGCATGGCCAGAGAGCTTGAGACAGATATATCTTATCAGCAGGCAGTTAGCATTGCCAAGAGGATCGAGAGTATGCTCCCTAGAGAGCGGAGAGAGAGAGAGGCCAAGAGGTCTCGTGAGTCGGGTCATTTCTCCGGTGCCCGCACTTCATCAGCCGGTCGTTTTGGCAGGGGTTATTCCGGTCGACCGGTTCACTCGGCATTGCCCGCGGCCGGTAGTACTCCAGGCCTTCCAGCATCTCGGGAGCCTTATTATGCTCCCCGGTTTCCGGTGCACCTCCTGCGCGGGGGTCCTTCCGGGGGTCGGACTAGTGGGGGTGAGGCCGGTCGATCACGGCCACCGCGTCCTCCCGTAGCTTGTTTTGAGTGCGGGGATACTCGCCACCTGGTTAGGGAGTGCCCCGAGCGCGAGAGAGGAGCCCTCATCGGTCATCACGGCATTCGCATGGTTCTCGGGGCCGGCAGGCTATCATTCCAGCCCCGCCTGCCACTCCACCTGCCCGGCCAGCCGGGGCGGGGGTCAGGGTTCCGGAGGCCGCCCTCGAGAGGGGGGACAAGCCAGATTCTATGCTATTCCCTGATCGCGCCGCGGCTGTTGCATCTGACTCTGTTATCACAGGTATTATTATGGTTAGTCACGGGGAGGCATCGGTTCTATTCGACCCTCGTTCCACTTTTTCATATGTGTCTTCTTACTTTGCTTCTCATCCGGGTGTGCCTCGGGATTCTTTGAGTGCCCCCATTTATGTTTCCACTCCGGTGGGTGATTCTTTGGCTGTGGACCGCGTATATCGGTCGTGTTTGATTACCATTTGTGATTTTGAGACCAGAGCGGATCTATTGCTGCTCGGGATGGTCGATTTTGATATTATTCTGGGCATGGACCGGTTGTCGCCCCATTATGCTATTCTTGATTGTCACGCCAAGACCGTGACGCTGGCTATGCCAGGCATTCCACGTATTGAGTGGAGTGGTACTCTAGATCACATCCCTAGCCGTGTTATTTCTTTTCTCAGAGCTCAGCGTATGGTTGAGAAGGGGTGTGCTGCTTATCTAGCCTATGTGCGGGACGTCAGTGTTGACACTCCCTCTATTGATTCTGTTCATGTGGTACGTGACTTTGCTGATGTATTTCCAGCTGATCTTCCAGGCATGCCGCCTGACAGAGATATTGACTTTGCTATTGACTTGTTGCCGGGCACTCAGCCCATCTCTATTCCACCGTACCGTATGGCTCCTCCCGAGTTAAAGGAGTTGAAGGATCAGTTACAGGAGTTATTGGGCAAGGGTTTTATTCGACCCAGTGTTTCGCCTTGGGGTGCTCCTTGTATTGTTTGTGAAGAAAAAGGACGGTTCTATGCGTATGTGTATTGACTATCGTCAGCTGAACAAGGTTACAATGAAGAACCGGTATCCTTTGCCCCGTATTGATGATTTATTTGACCAACTACAGGGCGCACATGTGTTTTCTAAGATTGATTTGCGCTCTGGGTATCACCAGCTGAAGATTCGGGAGCCAGATATCCCGAAGACTGCCTTCAGGACCCGGTATGGTCACTATGAGTTCCTCGTGATGTCTTTTGGGTCGACTAATGCCCCAGCAGCATTTATGCATTTGATGCACAGTGTGTTCAGGCCTTATCTGGACTCGTTCGTGATTGTCTTCATTGATGATATTCTAATATATTCTCGGAGCCGGGAACAGCACGAGCAGCATTTAAGAATAGTGCTTCAGATCCTGAGGGAGAAGCAGCTTTATGCCAAGTTCTCTAAATGTGAATTCTGGTTGAGTTCGGTGGCATTTTTGGGCCACGTGGTATCGAGTGATGGTATTCGAGTAGATCCGAGGAAGGTGGAGGCCGTGCAGAGTTGGCCCAGACCCTCCTCCGCTACTGAGATTCGCAGTTTCCTTGGTTTGGCGGGCTATTACCGTCGTTTCGTAGAGGGTTCTCTTCGATTGCAGCACCTATGACTAGATTGACCCAAAAGGGTGCCCCTTTTCAGTGGACAGACGAGTGTGAGGCGAGCTTTCAGAAGCTCAAGACAGCTTTGACTTCGGCCCCTATATTGATGTTGCCTACGGGTTCGGGGTCCTATACTGTATATTGTGATGCCTCACGAGTTGGACTCGGTGCGGTATTGATGCAGGACGGTTGGGTGATTGCCTACGCGTCGAGACAGCTGAAGGTGCATGAGAAGAATTACCCTGTTCATGATTTGGAGCTAGCTGCCATTGTTCACGCCTTGAAAATTTGGCGTCATTACTTGTATGGGGTTCCTTGTGAAATCTACACTGATCACCGGAGCTTGCAGCATTTGCTTAAGCAGAAGGACCTGAATATGCATTAGAGGAGATGGTTGGAGCTATCGAAGGACTATGATATTACTATTCTCTATCATCCGGGCAAGGCTAATGTAGTTGCCGATACCTTGAGTCATCGAGCAGAGAGTTTGGGGAGTTTGGCATATCTACCAGCTTCGGAGAGGCCTATGGCGATGAATGTACAGGCTTTAGCCATGCAATTTGTTAGGCTGGATCTTTCGGAGCCCAGCCGGGTTCTGGCTTGTGTGGTTTCTCGGTCTTCTCTATTTGACCGCATCGGGGAGCGTCAGTTCGACGACCCTCATTTGCTTGTCCTTCAGGATAGAGTTCGGCGTGATGATGCTCGAGATGTTACCATCGGGGATGATGGAGTCATGAGGATGCGGGGGCGTATCTGTGTGCCCAATGTAGATGATCTTCGAGAGCTGATTCTAGCAGAGGCCCATAGTTCGCGGTATTCCATCCATCCGGGTGCCGCGAAGATGTATCAGGACTTGAAAGAGCATTACTGGTGGAGGCGGATGAAGAGGGATATAGTTGATTATGTTTCTAGATGCCTCAACTGCCAGCAGGTGAAGTATGAGCATTAGCGCCGGGTGGATTGATGCAGCGGATTGAGATTCCAGAGTGGAAATGGGAGCGCATCACCATGGACTTTGTATCTGGACTTCCACGGATCGTTAGGAAGTTTGATTCCATTTGGGTTATTGTGGATCGGCTGACCAAGTCCGCCCATTTTATACCGGTGAGCACTACTTATTCATCGGAGCGACCGGCGGAGATCTATATCAAGGAGATAGTTCGGCTGCATGGTATTCCAGTTTCCATCATTTCAGATAGAGGCACTCAGTTCACTTCACGGTTCTGGAGAGCTGTACAGCAGGAGTTAGGTACTCGGGTGGAGCTGAGCACAGCATTTCACCCCCAGACTGATGGGCAGTCCGAGCGCACTATTCAGATTTTGGAGGATATGCGCCGTGTGTGCGTGATTGAGTTTGGAGGTTCATGGGATCACTTCTTGCCACCGGCGGAGTTTGCTTATAACAACAGCTACCAGTCTAGTATTCAGATGGCACCGTACGAGGCCCTATATGGTAGGAGGTGCAGGTCTCCCGTGGGTTGGTTTGAGCCAGGCGAGGCCAGGTTGCTAGGTACTGATATGGTTCGGGAGGCTATGGACAAGGTCAAGGTGATTCAGGACAGACTTCGTGCAGCCCAGTCTAGACAGAAGAGTTATGCGGACAAGAAGGTTCGCGATGTGGCTTTATGGTTGGCGAGCGGGTTCTGCTTCGAGTCTCGCCCATGAAGGGTGTTATGAGGTTTGGGAAGAAAGGAAAGCCGAGTCCTAGATTTATTGGCCCTTTTGAGATTTTGAGGCGTGTTGGGGAGGTTGCTTATGAGTTGGCCTTACCTCCCACAGCCTAGCCGGAGTTCACCCCGTATTTCATGTCTCCATGCTCCGGAGATACCATGGTGACCCGTCGCATGTGTTGGATTTCACATCCGTTCAGCTAGACAAGGATCTGTCTTATGTTGAGGAGCCAGTAGCCATTCTAGACAGGCAAGTCAGAAAGCTAAGGTCAAAGAACATCGCTTCGGTAAAGGTTCGGTGGCGGGGCCAGCCGGTCGAGGAGGCGACTTGGGAGACCGAGCAGGATATGCGCAGCCAGTACCCTCATCTTTTCACTACTCCAGGTATGTTTTCTATGCTCGTTCGAGGACGAACGAATCTTTAAGTGTGGGGAGATGTAACGACCCGACCGGTCGTTTTAGAAAATTACGCCCCAATCCCTAATTTAACTGTTTCCCTAAGTTCATTTCTGCTATTGTGGTTTGCCGGGAGAGTCGGTTCTGAAAATTTGAGCATTTTGGGACACTTAGTCCCTAAATAAGAGCTTTGAAGCTAGAAAATGGCTCGTAGCCGGAACAGTGTTAAGACGATCTCGGAACGGAAATCCGATGGTTCCATTAGCTCCGTTAGGTGATTTCGGGGTTGGGAGCGCGTTCGGAATGTATTTTGGAGGTCCGTAGCTCAATTAGGCTTGAAATGCCGAAGGTTGAAATTTTGGTGAATCCGAACATTAGGTGAGATTTTGATCCGGGGGTCGGAATGGAATTCCGAAAATTTCTGTAGCTTCGTTATGTGATTTTGGATATGTCCGCAAATTTTCAAGTCATTTGGACGTCGTTTGGCCGGGTTTTCGATTGAATGTTAGTTTTGAAAGTTTTGAAGAAACTTAGGCTTGAATTCGATGTGAATTATGGGTTTCGATGTTGTTAGACGTGTTTTGATGATTGGAACAAGTTCGAATAAGGTATTAGGATGTGTTGGTGTGTTTGGATAGGGTCTCGGGGGACTCGGGATGAATTCGGGTGATTAAACGGCAAGAATCTTGAAAACTTGCAGCAGGCTGGTGCCTGCCTTCTGTAGTATTCGCTTCTGCGGAGCTTGGACCGCAGAGGCGAGTCCGCAGAAGCGACATCTGCTCCGCAGGAGCGAAGTTGCAGGAGCGGATTTTGGATCGTGGAGGCGGTCACGCAGGAGCGGAAAGTCTTCCGCAGGAGCGGGAGTGGACTGTTTGGTGGCCCTCCGCAGGAGCGGA
Source organism: Nicotiana noctiflora (assembly GCA_032618575.1). Classification (NCBI taxonomy): domain Eukaryota; kingdom Viridiplantae; phylum Streptophyta; class Magnoliopsida; order Solanales; family Solanaceae; genus Nicotiana; species Nicotiana noctiflora. Next base: position 70,420 of record JASVEL010006082.1, read on the forward strand.
CTTTTGTCCGCATAAGCGAAGTCGCAGAAGCGACTGTGCTTCCGCAGAAGCGGAATCGCTGAAGCGACCTAGAGACCGCAGAAGCGGAATGGGCCAGCCAGGCCTGGGCTTCGCAGAAGCGACAAAATGTCGCGGAAGCGGATCCGCAGAAGCGGAATTTCATCCGCTGAAGCGGAAATCGCAGAGAGTTAATTATATCAGAAGTTAGAAATTTCAGAAACATTTCCAAACTTTGAGGGCTCGGCTTAAGGGGCGATTTGGGCGATTTTGAAGGGAGATTCAAGGGGTTTCTTCCAGGTAATCAATTATGGACTCCAATTATGATTGTTGTTGATAATATTATGCAAGTTTTTCATGAAAATGGAGGAATTTGGGGTAATTAATGGGGGTTTTCACCCTAGACCAAAACCTTTAGAAAACCTTTGATTTGAATGGGTAAACGGAGTCCGATTTCGATAAACTTTATATGCTTAGACTCGTATTGAGACAAGGGTTCCGAATATATAACTTTCATGATTTTTCGATAAGCGTACCGAAAGTCGGGTTTTGGCAACTTGTGGGTTTTGGTGAATTTTGAGTTAATTTGATTGGGTAATGCCCAATTGGTCTATTTTGATGTGATTCTATTGATTTTTAACAAATTCTACACTTGTGGAGGCCGACATTCGTGGCAAGAGGGTTATTACTTAGCGGTTTTGTACCGGAATTGAGGTAAGTGGCTTGTCTAACTTCGTGTGGGGGACTTTCACCCCTAGGATATTATTGTGATACTTGAAATGCCTTGTACGCGAGGTGACGGGCGTGTACATGCGCTGGTTGTTGAACACATACTTTACTCAAAATGTTCAATGAGTGATATTACTGTTTTTAGCTGTTAAATTCGATATTCCTACCCGATAGTAGTTAGAAAAGCATGATTAGATAGAATCTAACTGTCTAGTTGCTTAATTGACTTACTTGAGTTTTCTTGGTAATCGCTGGCGCTGTTCATCGGTGAAGTTATCATTAGGCATATTATACTTCTCTCTGTGTATTCCTTTACTTGTTGTGGTTATGGACTACGGGTTCGATTCCCGAGATCTTGATATTATTGAAATGTGGACTACGGGTTCGATTCCCGAGATCCTGAGATTATTGAAATATGGTCTACGGGTTCGATTCCCGAGATCCTAAGATTATTGAAATATGGTCTACGGGTTCGATTCCCGAGATCTTGTGATTAATTAAATATGGTCTACGGGTTCGATTCCCGAGATCCTGAGATTATTGAAATATGGTCTACGGGTTCGATTCCCGAGATCCTGAGATTATTGAAATATGGTCTACGGGTTCGATTCCCGAGATCCTGATATTATTGAAAGGTGGACTACGGGTTCGATTCCCGAGATCCTGATATTATTGAAATGTGGACTACGGGTTCGATTCCCGAGATCCTGATATTATTGAAAGGTGGACTACGGGTTCGATTCCCGAGATCCTGATATTATTGAAATGTGGACTACGGGTTCGATTCCCGGAGATCCTGAGTTATTGAGATATTATTGAGACATGGGCTGCGAGTTCGATTCCCGAAGACCCAGGGGTACTGAGAATATGACTGTGGGTTCAATTCCCACAGATCCTGGATTCGTTTATTTGAGTTGGTTATTTGTTATTAGCTTGATTTTTGCCGGTTGCAGTAATCACTTTATTATTGCTATTTCGGATTTATTATTATTTGAGCTGCTTATTATTGTTATTGTCTTTTTGTTATTGTTCTCTCAGTAGGGCCACGACCTTCCTCGTCACTACTCCATCGAGGTTAGGCTTGGCACTTACTGAGTACCGCCGTGGTGTACTCATGCTACTCTTCTGCACACTTTTGTTGTGCAGATCCAGGTACATCAGAGCAGGCTCGTACTAGGTGATTCTGCAGCTTTCTGGGAGACTTCGAGGTATGATCTGCTACGTCCGCGGATCCGGAGGCCTCCCTTCTATTCTAGTATTACTAGTTGACATTTTTCTTCATTTCGTTGTTAGATACTCTTTACACATAGAGCCACAGTTGCATTTCTCTTTTAGTCTGTGTTACCGTGAGGTTCCGGATCTTGGTAGTGTTTTATTTATTGTGTGACGGATGTATGTGCCAAGCGGCACGGATTACATACCTTTTATGTTATTTTCCGCTGTTTCTTATTTAAGTATTTATAACTTATAGATTCCGCAACGTGTTAGGCTTACCTAGTCGTGGGGATCTGGGTGCCATCACGACATGTTCACAATTGGTGAACTAGGGTCGTGACACCCGGGCCAGGCACTCCACGGATTCAGCTGGACCTTCCAGGTCTGCTCCTCGTGGAGCAAGCATGTCTAGATCCGAGTTCACACGACCTATGTTGAGGTCAATGGAGGAGGAGGTTGCTGCTCTACGCACTTCCGTAGATGGCTTGCACACACGGCTAGATGCCATGTCCACTAGGCAAGCCCGGTTAGAGAACATGTTTATGGCATGGTTCAGAGCACTTGGGAGAGCATGCCATGTCGACCCATCCACCGTCTCCGACTCCGAGTGAGTCACAGGTAAGTTTTCTTGCCCCTATTGTGCTTTCATTTTTATTTATGCCATGAGGACATGACATATTTTTAAGTGTGGGGTGGGAAACTTATTTTGTACATAATGTATATATTAGTGTAGCTAGTAATATAAAATAATAAAAATACAAAAAAAATCATAAAATTTTAAAAAATCCAAAAATATGAGTAGAGGACTCTTCCTGATGACGGACTATGTAGGACAAGTACTCTTGAGGGAAGTAGTCCACGTAGGAATTTTTCTTTTTTTTATTTTCTTTTTCTAGGTAGTGTATCATCTCCCCCTTGGTTTTTCTTTTGACCACGGTTCTTTTTCAAGGGTTTTTAATTGAATCGGGTTAGGTAGATTTTTTTTTTGATTAGAGGTAAAAGGGCAACATGTAACCCCGAATATGCTCATTAGCAAAAGCGTAAATTGAACTGGTGACTGTATCTTCTAAGCTTGATTGTAGAATCTCAAATATGCCTTAAATTGCACAGTAATGCGTACTTGAACATTGATAGGATTTTGTAGATAAACCGGATTCCAAATGAGTTGCATGCCATGTGTGTGTGAGGTTTTTACTTACATTATATGTGGTACATGATGCCTAGAACTTGCCCTGTGTGTTTGCAAAGCGAAATAGAAGATATTCGGTTGTAGAAAGGATATAGGCATTTCTTTGTGTAACCCCATATATCTATAGACACGAATTCATCCGTACATTATATCTTAGTTAACCCCTTTGAGCTTAAAGCCTATTCTTTGATAACCCTTAAATGTTCTTCAAATTATTATATTTTGTTCTACTTTACCTCCTAGAAGCACTTGTATTGTAATGAATATGCAAAAGATTAAGTGTGGGGTGATGGGAAAGTAAAAAGGGAAAATCATGAATGAATGGTAGAAAATAGTGAGCTGGCCAAAATAATGTAAATGTGTTGCAAAGCAATGAGGAAAAGAGCTATATCAATGTATATATGAAAATTAGAAAGGCCAGTTACACCAACAAAAGAAAAATGGGGATTAAAAGCAAATAAAGGTGAATAAATGTTTATGGGAGACATAGGGAAGAAAAACTAAAAGGGAAAGTTGTGAAAGAGAAAAGAAAAGTGCTCAGGGAGGCTAGTCACTATACCCAAAAGTATCATACCCGTCCCATAGCCTACATTACAACCCTTAAAGGCCTCTTGATCTATGATTGAATAACTCGATTAGTGGAGTATTACACTAGGGGCAAGCCTATGGTGTGTCTGTACGCATATGAATGTTCTTTGTTGAGAGTGAGTGAATTTTTCCGATATTTATAAGTTCCATGTATATGAATTTTCAATATGTGTGGGAACTTCTCTCAATAAATTTGGTAAGGGCATGTAAGCCAAGAGGAAGCAGGTAAATTTGCAAGTTTTTGATAATAAGTAGAGTAAGTAATAATGTGCTGGCATGAGAGTTTACGGTTAAGTAAAAGAATATGCATATCTTAAGTTGTTCATGTATAATAGCTTTTGTGACATACTTTGGGGGAGACAAATTTTTGTTAATTGGCCTAAGGTGTGATTAAAGATTGCTTGAGGACGAGCAAAGGTTTAAGTGTGGGGTGTTGATAATAGGTAAATTTGACTATAATTATACCCTAAATAATCACACTTTATTATGAGATTAATGTTGTTATGAGGACAAAATGCTTTGATTAGTGTTCGATTGTGTTTTACAGGTACATGTGATGCATTGGATGCCATAAAAAGCTATTTTGAAGTCATAGGTTGATGAAAAGGCCAAGAGAAGAGCTAAAGTGAAGAGGTCCGGAAGAAGCAGTAAAGAAACATAAGTGCTGTTCATCCGCGGTCCACTCGCGGCCACGGATGAACCGCGAAAAACGAAGGCCTCTGAAGTTTCATTGCTCGCGGTCCGCTCGCGGCCGCGAACGAACCGCGGAAGTCCCAGCGGCAGTAATCCCAGTTGGACTCTAACTTAGTTTTTAAGCCATAAAACCTCTATATAAACTCATAGTTTGCCCCATAGAGGAATGTACTTTTATTTCTTCAATACTTTTGCAAGGTTTTAGTAGGAGAGATTCCTCCCAAACTCTTTCTTTATTTTTATATCAAGTAATTCTTTATGATTTCAATTATTATTCTTGTTTCTTCAAGCATGAGTAGCTAAATTCTTTTCTAAGGTTTTGATGGAACCTATTGATAGATGAACTTATCGTTTATGTGATTACAAATTGTGATTTAGATTTCTATTTGTTCAACTTCATTCTTATTATAGTTAATTGGTAGAGCTCCCAATTAGCGGTGCCTATTTAGTGTGCATAACTTGGAAAATAGTGCATATTTAGGTTTATTGTTGAACAACACCACACCTAGGTTATTAGAGGAATCTATAATTTTAGGCGTAAAGACGGGGTTAGGAATAACAAAGTCTTGGGTGCAATCTAAAGTGAACTATTCACATTAAAGCTAGCTAGGGTAGCTCGGGAGAGTGCACTAGTAAATTATTGTAATTGCTCGGGAGAGGGTTACGATACACATAGCGTTCATGATTGATAGAATATATTAACAATTTGTAAGAGCATAACGATAAGGGATTCCATCAATAGGGGAAAATCAACACCTTAGTCCTTCTCTATATTATTTTATTTAACATTCAATTCTTTCTTTTAAAGCATTCTTTATTATTGCAAAGTAGTTACTCGAAATTCACACAAAAATATATTCAAAGTTTGGGAACTTGATTCAGAAGTACTCTTGGGTTGTGAAAGTTGTGATTGATAGGTTAATTCTATGTGGGATTGATCTTGGACTTATTAGACCAAGTTATATTGACTACGACCGTTGCTTGGACGTGAATCACTCGACCCAATCCAGCTGGACCAGAACGATCCTGAAAAGAAAGCCTACATCGGTCACGGGCTCGCAAACCCAGGTAAGTAGCATGAATTTCTGACTAAACATGCAGGCACGTTTGCTTTTTCCCATGCAGACATGCCAGGGATCTCTCCGGATATCGCCACACACCGGCTCAACGTGGACCCATTACACCCATCGGTAAAACAGGGCCGAAGAAAGTTCAACGCCGCCATTAACGAGGCGGTCCGTGAGGAGGTATACAAACTACTGGCCAACGGTTCTGTCAGAGAATCGAAATACTCGCAATGGATTGCCAACGTGGTTATGGTTAAGAAGAAAAGTAGAAAGTGGAGGATGTGCGTGGACTTCACCAACCTAAATAAGGCCTGCCCCAAGGACTTCTTCCCCCTGCCCCACATTGACCAGTTGATCGACGCTACAGCATGGCATGAACTTCTAAGCTTCTTGGACGCCTACTCCTGTTACAATCAAATTCTGATGGCAGAGGAGGATCAGGAGAAAACCACCTTCATCACCCACCAGCGTACTTACTGCTACAGAGTGATGCCCTTCGGGTTGAAAAATGCGGGAGCCACTTACCAGAGGTTAGTCACCAAGATGTTCAACAAGCAACTCGGGAAGACTATGGAGGTATACATCGATGACATGCTGGTTAAATCATCAAAAATGAGGACCATATCGATCACCTATGAGAGGCCTTCGAGATCCTAAACAGCTACGGAATGAAGTTGAACCCCGAAAAATGTGCTTTTGGTGTAGCATCTGGGAAGTTCCTCGGTTTCCTCATATCACAAAGGGGGATCGAGGTCAACCCAGACCAAATCAAGGCAATCGCTTCAATACCAGAAGCGCTCACCAGCAAAAAACAGGTTCAGAAGTTGACAGGCCGTATAGCGGCCCTCTCCCGCTTCATCTCCCGGTCGTCGGACAGATGCCACAAGTTCTTCAATGTGCTGAGGAAGGATAACAGTTTTCACTAGAATGATGAATGCGTCAAGGACCTCCAAGAACTGAAAGCGTACATAACATCCCCGCCACTGCTGGCAAAGGCGGAACCACACGAGCCACTACTTATATATCTGGTCGTCTTCGAGGTGGCAGTCGGTGCAGTGCTCGTCCGCGAGCAAAAAGGTACGCAGTCGCCCATCTATTACATCAGCAAAACATCAGTAGACGCCGAAACTCGGTACCCACACCTTGAGAAGCTGGCGCTGGCTTTGGTCACGGCTTCCCAAAAGCTGAGACCTTACTTCCAATGCCACCCCATCCGGGTAGTGACCACCTTCCCTCTAAGAAGTATCCTGCATAAGCCCAAGCTGTCGGGCCGTCTCGCCAGATGGGCCATAAAGCTTAGCGAGCACGACATCACTTATGTCCCCAGAACAGCCATAAAATCACATTTCTTCAACCAACTTTATAGCCGACTTCAGCACCGACCTCTCGCCTGAGGTCAAGAAGGAGGCCTTGCAAACGGCCCCTAATACGAACCCCTGGATACTCCACACCGACGGGGCTGCGAATGCCTCGGGATCGGTACTGGGACTCTTCCTCGAGGTCCCCACGGGCGAGGTTATTCACCAGTCCATACGATGCCTCGAGATGACTAACAACGAAGCAGAGTACAAAGCCGTTATTGCAGGTTTGAAACTAGCCGCCAGGTACGGAGCCCGCCGACAGGTCTTACACTGCGACTCACAACTTGTGATAAATCAAGTCGCCGGAGCCTACAAGATCAAGGAACAGAGGTTATAGAAATATCAGGCCGAAGTCTGTAGACTGATGGCCCGATACGACGAATGTCGCTTCGAGCAAGTACGCAGGGTGCATAATGCCGAAGCCGATGGATTGGCCAAACTAGCCACAATGGCCACGAATCTGAGCAAAGAAAACACTATCACCCTCATGCATTCCGCCATCAATCGCAGCGAGGTATTCTCTCTACACCTAACATGGGACTGGAAAAACCAGTTCCTTTCATACTTGCAGGAAGGGCAACTACCGTACGACAAAAAAGAAGCTAGGAAGCTTCGCACGCAAGCTGCCAGATATTACCTGATGAACGGCGACCTCTACAAAAGAACTTTTGGGGGACCTCTAGCCAAATGCCTGGGGCCCAACCAGATGACTCCGGTATTGGAAAAAGTCTATGAGGGTCATTGTGGCGCCCATACAGGAAACAGGACACTCTTGCGGTGCCTGATACGAGCCGGTTATTACTGGCCCACAATGAAAAAATACGTAGCAGACTACATCCGGCGATGCGAGAAGTGCCAAAAGTTCGCCCACATGATACACCAGCCGGGAGAACCCCTCCACTCAGTTACTTCCCCGTGGCCATTCATTAAATGGGGAATGGATATAGTCAGACCGCAGCCTCCCGGATGAGGAAAGGTACGCTTTTTGTTAGTTTTAATTGACTATTTTTCTAAGTGGGTAGAATCAGGCCCTACGCCCAAATTCGCGAACAAGAAGTCATGGCCTTCATCTGGAAGAACATCATCTATCGCTTCGGCATTCCCAAGGAAATAACATGCGATAACGGACGACAGTTCATAGGACAAAAGACAACTGACTTTTTCGACAAATGGCACATCAAAAGGATACTCTCAACGCCATATCATCCAGCCGCCAATGGCCAAGCGAAATCGTCCAACAAAACTATATTAAATATTCTGAAGAAGAAACTTGAGGATGTGATTCACGTCCAAACAATGGTCGTAGTCAATATAACTTGGTTTAATAAGTCCAAGATCGATCCCACAGAGAATTAACCTACCAATTACAACTTTCACAACCCAAGAGTACTTACGAATCAAGTTCCCAAAATTTAGAATATATTTGTATATGGTTTTCGAATACCTAGTTTTGCAAGAATTAAGAATGCTTCAAAGAAAGAATTGAATGTTGAATAAAATAATATAGAGAAAGACTAAGGTGTTGATTTCCCCTATTGATGGAATCCCTTATCGTTATGCTCTTACAAATTGTTAATATATTCTATCAATCATGAACGCTATGTGTATCGTAACCCTCTCACGAGCAATTACAATAATTTACTAGTGCACTCTCCCGAGCTACCCTAGCTAGCTTTAATTTGAATAGTTCACTTAAGATTGCACCCAAGACTTCGTTATTCCTAACCCCGTCTTTACGCCTAAAGTTATAGATTCCTCTAATAACCTAGGTGTGGCGTTGTTCAACAATAAACCTAAATATGCACTCTTTTCCAAGTTATGCACACTAAATAGGCACCGCTAATTGGGACGTTTACCAATTAACTACAACAAGAACGCAGTTGAACAAATAGAAATCTAAGTCACAATTTGTAATCACATAAACGATAAGTTCATCTATCAATAGGTTCCATCAAAACCTTAGAAAAGAATTTAGCTACTCATGCTTGAAGAGACAAGAATAATAATTGAAATCATAAAGAATTGCTTGATATAAAATAATAGAAAGAGTTTGAGAGGAATCTCTCTTACTAAAACCTTGCAAAAGTATTGAAGAAATAAAGTACATGCCTCTATGGGGCAAACTAGGGGTTTATATAGAGGTTTTAGGGCTTAAAAGCTAAGTTAGAGTCCAACTGGGATTACTACCGCTGGGACTTCCGTGGTTCGTTCGCGGCCGCGAGCGAACCACGAACAGTCAAACTTCAGAGGCCTTCGTTTTTCGCGGTTCATCCGCGGCCGCGAGTGGACCGCGGATGAATAGTACTGTTGTTTCTTCACTGCTTCGTCCAGACTTCTTCACTTTAGCTCTTCTCTTTGCCTTTTCATCAACCTATGACTTCAAAATAGCTTTTTACGGCATCCAATGCATCACATGTACCTGTAAAACACAATCGAACACTAATCAAAGCATTTTGTCCTCATAACAATATTAATCTCATAATAAAGTGTGATTATTTAGGGTATAATTATAGTCAAATTCACCTATTATCAACACCCCACACTTAAGCCTTTGCTCGTCCTCGAGCAATCTTTAATCACACTTTAGGCCAAGTAACAAAATTTGTCTCCCCCAAAGTATGCCACATAAGCTATTATACATGAACAACTTAAGATATGCATAATCTTTCACTTAACCGTAAACTCTCATGCCAGCACATTATTACTTACTCTACTTATTATCAAAAACTTGCGAATTTACCTTCTTCCTCTTGAATTACATGCCCTTACCAAATTTATTGAGAGAAGTTCCCACTCATTAAAAATTCATATACATGGAACTTATAAATATCGGAAAAATTCACTCACTCTCAACAAAGAACATTCATATGCGTACAGATACACCATAGGCTTGCCCCTAATGTAATACTCCACTAATCGAGTTATTCAATCATAGATCAAGAGGTCTTTAAGGGTTGTAATGTTGGCTATGGGACGGGTGGGATACTTTTGGTTATAGTGACTAACCTCCCTAAGCACCTTTCTTTTCCTTTTTTTTTTACAACTTACCTTTTCGTTTTCTTCCTTATGTCTCCCCTAAACATTCCTTCACCTTTAATTGCTTTTAATCCCCACTTTTCTTTTGTTGGTGTAACTGGCCTTTCTAATTTTCATGTATACATTGATATAGCTCTTTTTCTCAAAATATCTTTTTCTTTTCATTTTTTTTTCATTGCTTTGCAATACATTTACATTATTTTGGCCCAGTTCACTATTTTCTACCATTCATTCTTGATTTTCCCTTTTCAATTTCCCTTCACCCCACACTTAAACTTTTGCATATTCATTACAATACAAGTGCTTCTAGGAGGTAAAGTAGAACAAATATAATAATTTGAAGAACATTCAAGGGTTATCAAAGAATAGGCTTTAAGCTCAAAGGGGTTAACTAAGATATAATGTACGGGTGAATTCATGTCTATTGATATATGGGGTTACACAAAGAAATGCCTCTATCCTTTCTACAACCGAACAACTTCTATTTCGCTTTGCAAACACACAGGGCAAGTTCTATGCATCATGTACAACATACAATGTAAGTAAAAACCTCACACACACATGGCATGCAACTCATTTGGAATCCGGTTTATCTACAAAGTCCTATCAATGTTCAAGCAAGCATTACTGTGCAATTTAAGGCATATTGAGATTCTACAATCAAGCTTAGAAGATACATTCTCAAGTTCACTTTACGCTTTTGCTAATGTGCATATTCGGGGTTACATGTTGCCCTTTTACCTCTAATCCAAAAAAAAATCTACCTAACCCGGTTCAAATAAAAACCTTTGGAAAAGAACCATGGTCAAAAGAAAAACCAAGGGGGAGATGATACACTACCTAGAAAAAGAAAATAAAAGAAAGAAAAACTCCTACGTGGACTACTTCCCTCAAGAGTACTTGTCTTAAATAGTCCGTCATAAGGAAGAGTCCTCTACTCATATTTTTGTATTTTTTCAAATTTTCTAATTTTTTTTGTGTGTGTTTTTAATCCGACTTAGACCCCTAAGAAACCCGTCGACAAGTGTCTATCATCGGGCCAAGCCAACTATTTATATTAACAACTAAAACTAATATATACAACATATAATACAAGATAAGTCTCCTACCCCACACTTAAAATCATGCCATGTCCTCATGGCAAAATAATACATGTATAGCATAGAAGGGTGAGAAAACTTACCTGGGATCTACCCCGTGTCTAGCCAATTTATCACTTTCTTTTTCATCCTATCCTTCATATTCGGTTTTAGCCTTCTTTTGCGTTTCCTGGAAGGTTTGTGCCCCTCTTCCCGGAGAATCTTGTGCATGAAGTATGCAAGACTGATCCCTTTTATGTCTGCCATGGTCCAACCATTGGCAGATTTACATTCCTTGAGTACCTTTAATAACTTTTGAGCCTGCACATCTAGCAAACCAAATGAAGTAATAACAGGTAAAGTGGAGTTAGGGCCTAGAAATTCATACCTGAGATGAGATGGTAGTAGTTTAAGCTCCAGCTTTGGTGGCTCTTCTATGGATGGTTTTGCAGGAGGGGTCTCTCTTTTCTCTGAGTGTAGAGGCTCGAATTCAAGCTCTCTCTCCCAAAACCCCTTGCCTTCCAGAGATAGTACCCATTCTGCTAAACTTTCACCATTTACCTCTTCCATGTTCATCAGGCATGCTTGCAGTGGATCTTCGATAGTCAATTCTGCATCGTCGGTTTCCACTATCACATCAACCGCATCAACTAGAGAGCAATTTGCGAACTCACTAGGGCGCCTCATGGATTTTTGCACATTGAAGATGATCTCCTCATCATTCAACCTCATCTTGAGTTCCCCGGTTTCACAATCAATTATGGCTCTCCCAGTGGCTAGGAATGGTCTTCCCAGGATTAGGGGAATTTCTTCGTCGATCCTGCAATCAAGAATAACAAAATCGGCGGGAAACACGAACTTCCCAACTTGGATTAGCACATCATCTAGAATGCCAAATGGACGCTTAACCGTCCTGTCAGCAAGCTGTAAAAGCATAGAGGTGGGTCTGGCTCTCCCAATACCTAACCTCTTATCGACAACTAAGGGCATGAGATTAATGCTTGCCCCCAAATCACATAAAGCCTTAGCAAAGGCATAATTCCTTATAGTGCATGGGATGGTGAAACTACCTGGATCAGATAGCTTCTCAGCAATAGGTCTAGAGACCACTGCACTACAAGTCTGTGTGAGTGTAACTGTGGCCAAGTCTTGGAAATCAAATTTCCGCGACATTAAATCCTTCATCATCTTAGCATAACCAGACATTTCTTTTAAAGCTTCTATTAATGGGATGTTTACCTGAATTTGCTTGAGCATGTCGAAGAACTTTTTGTATTGTTCCTCTTTTTGGTGTTTGGCCAGCCTTTGGGGGAATGGTGGTGGAGGCCTCTTCTTCCCGGTGACTTGGGATTTATCTTTGTCTATCACTTTCTCATCAATCTGCTGCTCTACTTTTCAGCTACTTTCTCCGTTCCCTGTTGTGCTTCTTTATTTTCAGCAATTTGCTGGATTGTGGCTTTTGTCAACCCTGTAGATTCATCCAGTTCAATGGGCAATGGAGTAGGTGTCTCAGCCTGTCTGTCAATTTTCTCACTTTCATTCTCAGCATCAAGATCTCTACCGCTTCTCAGAGTCACATCCATTATTTGCTTTGGGATTTGGTCCTTTGGGTTCATTTGTGTATCTGCAGGTAATGTTCCTTGAGGTCGATTGTTAAGTGACATAGCAATCTGCCCTAGCTGCACTTCCATATTTTTGATTGCTGCATCATGTGCATCTATTCTCTCATTGGTCTTAGCATTTGATCCAATTACATGCTGCATCATAGCTTCCAACCTTGCAAACCCATCATCATGCCTGCCCCCATGTGGTGGTGGGGGTGGATGATATCCCTGCTGCTGATTGCCGAAATTCTGAGGTCTAGGATATGGGGCCATGTTGTGTGGTGGCCTCATACCTGCTGCATTAAACTGTGGCTGGGGAGGTCTGTACTGCATTGGAGCCTGTTGGCCCCAGTTTTGATTACCTTGTCGCTGTCCTCCATAGTTAGCCACATAGTTTATATCCTCATGCTGATGATGATGTTCTTGGTCTGCAGCCCATGGATTACCTATGGGTTGGATAATGCAAGATGTGCATAAACCACCATTGGTAGTATCTACAATGTGAACTTGCTGCTTAACACCTGATTCTTCCACCTTCTTTGTCAAGATGCTCATTTGTGTCAATAAAGTTGCCACATTCTCCTCTAGAGTGTTGGATGGATCCAGAGGTACAGAATGTACTACTGGTGTGATAGGAGCATTCCCGGACGTCCACCCGGAATTTTGAGCCATCTTGTCTAGCAAATTTTGGCCCTCTCTCCAAGTCTTGCTCGGAAAAGCCCCACCTGCTGAAGCATCTACAATGTTCTTCATACTATCTAAAAGCCCCATGTAGAACCTTTGACCCAACATCTGCTCAGGAATACCATGGTGAGGACACATAACAAGCATGCCTTTGAATCTGCCCCAAGTTTCATGTAGTGTTTCCAGTGGTTTCTGCTTGAAGCTCACAATCTCATCAATTTGTTGAGATGTTTTGTTGGGTGGATGAAACTTGTTGTGGAATTATTTGACTAACTCATCCCAAGTTGCAATGGAGTTTATTAGGAGTGAGTTTATCCATATCTATGCTGCTCCTGTAACTGAGAATGGAAAAAGTAGTAATCTGATAGCTTCCGGGGTTACATTCGGTTGCCTTTGTGTTTTGCATATTGATAGAAAGTTCTTGAGGTGTTGTTGTGGATCTTCAATCTGAGACCCAGAGAATAATCCCTTGTTTTGCAACAAGTGAAGCATGTTGTTGGTAATCTGGAAAGACTCAGCTTGAATTGCTGGCACAACGATGGCAGTTGCCAAATTATCCGCTGTGGGTTGTGCCCAATCGAACAATGCACCTTCTTGTGCCTCCTGTGCCTCTTGCATATTTAGCCCGGCTTGCTGGTTTTGAGCGTTTATGTCACCCATGTCGAAGTCTAGTTTGATTGGTTGTTGAGATTGTTGAATTTGTTTGATGGCTTTGTTACGTGCCCGGAAAGTTTGCTCGGGGTCTGAAAGTCCTTCAATTAGTTCTCCAGGCCTTGCAGATTTTCTAGGCATGCACCTAAATACCCAAATCAACAAACATCAAAATATTTAATGTAGAGTGTAGAAAGAACCTGAATACACAAGAATCTTGAAGTTCTGGCAATGGCAATTGATAATTCCGTTAATTCCCCGACAACGGCGCCAAAATTGATTCACGTCCAAACAATGGTCGTAGTCAATATAACTTGGTCTAATAAGTCCAAGATCGATCCCACAGAGAATTAACCTACCAATTACAACTTTCACAACCCAAGAGTACTTACGAATCAAGTTCCCAAAATTTAGAATATATTTGTATATGGTTTTCGAATACCTAGTTTTGCAAGAATTAAGAATGCTTCAAAGAAAGAATTGAATGTTGAATAAAATAATATAGAGAAAGACTAAGGTGTTGATTTCCCCTATTGATGGAATCCCTTATCGTTATGCTCTTACAAATTGTTAATATATTCTATCAATCATGAACGCTATGTGCATCGTAACCCTCTCCCGAGCAATTATAATAATTTACTAGTGCACTCTCTCGAGCTACCCTAGCTAGCTTTAATTTGAATAGTTCACTTAAGATTGCACCCAAGACTTCGTTATTCCTAACCCCGTCTTTACGCCTAAAGTTATAGATTCCTCTAATAACCTAGGTGTGGCGTTGTTCAACAATAAACCTAAATATGCACTCTTTTCCAAGTTATGCACACTAAATAGGCACCGCTAATTGGGACGTCTACCAATTAACTACAACAAGAACGCAGTTGAACAAATAGAAATCTAAGTCACAATTTGTAATCACATAAACGATAAGTTCATCTATCAATAGGTTCCATCAAAACCTTAGAAAAGAATTTAGCTACTCATGCTTGAAGAAACAAGAATAATAATTGAAATCATAAAGAATTGCTTGATATAAAATAATAGAAAGAGTTTGAGAGGAATCTCTCCTACTAAAACCTTGCAAAAGTATTGAAGAAATAAAGTACATGCCTCTATGGGGCAAACTAGGGGTTTATATAGAGGTTTTAGGGCTTAAAAGCTAAGTTAGGGTCCAACTGGGATTACTGCCGCTGGGACTTCCGCGGTTCGTTCGCGGCCGCGAGCGAACCGCGAACAGTCAAACTTCAGAGGCCTTCATTTTTCGCGGTTCCTCCGCGGCCGCGAGTGGACCGCGGATGAACAGTACTGCTGTTTCTTCACTACTTCGTCCAGACTTCTTCACTTTAGCTCTTCTCTTGGCCTTTTCATCAACCTATGACTTCAAAATAGCTTTTTATGGCATCCAATGCATCACATGTACCTGTAAAACACAATCGAACACTAATCAAAGCATTTTGTCCTCATAACAACATTAATCTCATAATAAAGTGTGATTATTTAGGGTATAATTATAGTCAAATTCACCTATTATCGGAACGCCAAGGGACATTGGCCCGAGCGGCTACCGGAAGTGTTGTGGGCACACAGAACCACTTCCAAGTCCTCCATGGGAGAAACCCCCTACTCATCTATCTATGGGACCGACGCTGTCATACCAGTCGAAGTCGGCGAACCAAGTCTCAGATATTCGCACATGAGCGGAGACGAGAACGACACAAGCCGGCTACAAGACCTGGACGAGACCGAAGAAAGGAGAGAAATGGCCCACATCAGGCTGGTGGCGCAAAAATAGCAGATCGAGAGGTACTATAACAAAAGGGCGAAAATCCGCCCACTCAAGACGGGCAATTATGTACTAAAAGCCAAGACACTGTCATCGAAGGATCCCAACGAAGGAAAACTGGGAACCAATTGGGACGGACCCTAAAACATCATCGCAGCAGCAGACAAATGTGCTTTCAAACTAGAGACCATGGATGGAAAGATACTCCAAAACAACTGGAATATCTCACACCTCAAGCTCTTCCACTTCTGAGAGACACCCACAGAGTCGTACTCTTTTTCCCTCCGCAGGGTTTTGTCCCAATTAGGTTTTCCCGAAGAGGTTTTTAATGAGGCGACGAGGGAGATGTCCGGAATCGCTTGTATGATGCGCTAAGCACACCGGTCAGCACGAATAGCACATCACAGGGACTAGGGCTATGGCCATGTTTTATTGAAGGCTACGGCCATCTCAAATAAATGAAAGGCTACGGCCACGATTGTACAAAAGGCTACGGCCATCTCCAATGAATGAGAGGCTACGACCACGATTGTACAAAAAGCTATGGCCATCTCCAATGAATGAAGGGCTACGACCATGTTGTATGAAAGGCTACGGCCATCTCCAATGAATAAAGGGCTACGACCATGTTGTATGAAAGGCTACGGACATCTCCAACGAATGAAGCACTGTGGCTATATTGTATGAAAGGCTACGGCCCTCTCCAGATGAAATAATTGGCTAAGGCCCAAAAGCGTCCAAAGGAGAAGGCTACGGCCCTCTCCAGGCAAAATAATTGGCTGAGGCCCAAAAACACCCAAAGGAGAAGGCTACGGGCGTCTCCAGGCAAAATAATTAGCTAAGGCCCAAAAGCGTCCAAAGGAGAAGGCTACGGCCTTCTCCAGACGAAATAAAAGGCTAAGGCCCAAAAGCGTCCAAAGGAGAAGGCTACGGCCCTCTCCAGGTAAAATAATTGGCTAAGGCCCAAAAACGTCCAAAGGAGAAGGCTACGGCCCTCTCCAGATGAAATAATTGGCTAAGGCCCAAAAACTCCCAAAGGAGAAGGCTACGGCCCTCTCCAGACGAAATAAAAGGCTAAGGCCTAAGGACATCTGAAGGAGAAGGCCACGACCCCTCCCAAATGAAGCAAAGTGGCCAAGGCCTAGAACGTTCAAAGAAGAAGGCTACGGCCTCCTCCAGGAAATTCGAAAGCTTAAGGCATCGACCTTAAGAGGTATCGACACGACCTCTCTAAATGAAGGACCGAAAGGACGGCCCCGTAAAATGCATAAGCCCGACCTTGCCCCAATTTGGACTTAGGCTAAATGCCCTAGAGGCCAGAATATGGGTGCACCTCGTCCAAAAAAAGAATTCAGGCGGAAGGCCCGCCCCCGCCATATGAATCAAAAGCTAAGGCCGATCCCGACAAAGCAAAAAAAGAGAAGGAGAGAAAAAAAAATATGACCGTAATTAATCAGAAGGAAATTTTTATTAATATATCACTCATTTACAAAAAAAAAATAAAGGTTACAAACTACAAAACAAAACCTATTCAGCTATTAAGGTCGCCACCGTCTCCTGCAGCCCCATCGGCGCCGTCCTCGCCATCGTCCCGCCATATCCTCTCAATCCAGGACCCAGTACCCAGCTGGTCCACATCGGCAAAAGGAGCCTCCCGTCTGGGCCGGAGAGTCAGGGTCGTAGCCGCAGGATTCACGAGCCACCCTAACCAGCCGACACTGCTTATCAACCTCCGCCTCGCTAGCCCTGCCGGCGGTGTAAAGCTCCTCGAATACTGTCCGCCTCGCCTCGGCGTACACCAGCATGTCCTGAGCCTCGCGAGGGGCATCCCCAGCTGGGACGACTGCCGTCTGGGCCAAGGCCACCTGAAGCTCGGCCGACAAAGCGTCGACCTTAGCATGAAGCTCGGTCGCCTCCATTGCGGCCAAACTGCCCATATCCACTTCTTCCCCCCGCTGCTGGAGGAGAATCTGTAGCTCGGCGTCCACCTTCTCAATCTGCTCCGTCTGTTTGCGCAGCTGCTCCTCCAGCGACTAAATGGTCTCTTAGAGGAGGCGGAACTTCGGGGCGTCCGAAAAACAGTCCGAAAGCGTCTTATGCTTCTCACGGGCCTCCTTATACTTCTCTGACACCTTTCGGAGGGTAGCCAGCTTCTTCCGATCCCTCCGACTCCGCTGCACCTCCAAGATGAGAGTCTGCAAAGAACAAGAGGCGAAATGAAAACCTCGAAACAAAAGAAACAAAAAGAAGGAGAAAAGGGAAAGTATACTTCGAACCATACCTGCAAGGCGGCACCAGCAATGCGACGGGACAGGATACGGTCGCTCACTAACTTCAGCGACACAGCCTCGGCATCGCCGCATAACTAGGAGAAGTCCTTCACGGCCTGCCCACTTTCCTCCAACAGGTTATAGCCCGTCGGTATCAGAAGCCGACGCAACTGACCCTATTCCGAGGCTACCTCTAGTGCATCCGCCTTGGCTTCGCCCAACAACAGCGCTTCTGCCTGTTCCGAGGCCGCCTCTGCGCTCGCAGGCTCAACAGAAACAATAGGGACGCCCTTACCATTGGCAGATACGGCGTCAGCGTCCTCCGTATGAGCACTTAGAACCGCGGCCCACCCCGGACGAATGGCGTCGCCCAAAAGGACTGGCCTCGAATCCGGGCGACGGGCCTCAGCTCTCTTCCGCCCACGGTCTACGACCACCCCCTTCCCGGTAAGTAGCCGGCGCCTCTTGCGCTCTGCGGGCTCGTCTGGTGCAGGAGCGCCCTCTTCAGGAGAAGGGGGCGGGAGCTCTATATCCGCTCCAAGCGCGGAGTCAGTAGACGACGCAGGGACAAAACTAGAGGGACCAGGAGCAGCCGACAATAGGGACTCCCGAATAGCCCGCTCATAGTCCGGGTCGGTGACCTCGGCCGCTTCGCCACCCGACGCGACGTCGTCCGCCGGACTCTCCTCGGCCTGATCGGCCTCAGGAAGGCCCTACCTAACGGAAGTCACAAGTTCAGTTTCTGAAGAAGCGGGACTGACGACATGGCATCTCTGCCTCCGTGTCACGTTCCGAGCTGCAGCAAAAGAAAGTACACGTATGTTAGCTATGGCTACGGCCAGAGAGAAAAAAAAAAGGAAGAAACCACATATGTGGTAAGTTAGGGCCGTACTCGCAAGGCCGTACTTCAGACCAAATGCAGCCCACGTCCTGCATTCCTCGGCAAAGGGGATTAATCGATTTACCTACGACGTAATACCGGGAACTTGTTGGGGCATACGCTCCACTACTACACAAGAAAAAGCAAAAAAATATGTTAACGCCTGAGAAGTAATATGACAACGACGCAACAAATCAAAACCTGGAAGGGACGGGTAAGTACTTACAGTTGGCATTCCACATCTCCGGAAAGCCGGCTGCGTCCCCCACTAAATCGGAAGTGCGGATATAAAAATATTTCGTCCAAAATTGACGATTGGGCATATCGTCCGCCTCCACGAGCAAGCCCATTGACCCTCGATTTTTTAGTTGCAGCATCTTGCCCTGCATGTAGCGGGGACTGAACAACTGCAACAGGTGATGAACGGAGATGTCCACCCCGGCCCTAGCCACATACATTGTTAAGATCCGGCATATCTTCCACGTATACGGAGTCAACTGGGCCGGGTAGATGTTGAAAAAGCGGCACAATGCCTCCCCCAAAGGATATATGGGGAGATCGCATCCCATGATAAACGGATATTCTTGGATGGCACAGAATCCGGTCGATGAACGTACACCATGTCATCTCCGGCCACCCTCATCTTCACTGTCTCCGGAACGCGGCAGGTTGCCCGGAGACTGTCCAGTTGTCTCTTAGTAAGAACAGACCTCTCCCACGTATCAGCTTCCGTCGGGTGAGTGAAGTCTTTTCTCGCATACAAATCGCGAGGAAGAAGGTTACTTTCCTTCAAAGGGATGAGTTCTTTCTTTTTCTTCTTATTTTTATCCCCAGACTGCCGGGGAACCCCAGAGCCAGCCTCTACCCGTTCCGGTTCTTTACGGCGGCTCCCTTTGGCCATTTTTATGTTAAGGTCACTAGCTGGGAATCGTATGGAATCAGGGAGGGAATACAAGTTGCCAAAAGTATAGAAATGAGGAACAAAGAGGCAAAAGATCTCTAATGAACTAAAAGAAAGGATGATATTGAAACCCTCCTATTTATAACAAATTATCGCACGAAATTCGAAGAGTTTTTACACCGGAAAAGAGGCGGGAAACTGAAACGTCAATCGCCCATTATGACTAAGCATCGAAAACCGCAGTACTAAAGGGCGCACGCCACCTGCAGGCGACGGTTCGAGAGAACTGCCACGTATGCACACCCGCACAGTACCCGACATGGGTTGGATCTATCCGCCCATCGAAGAAACGCCCCGGGCATATCTCCAATAGGCGGAGGGACTATCTGTATGAGGGTAAATCAGATAAGTGATACGACACTGCCACGCGTATACGTGGTCGGCCCCGATGAAACAAATGAGGAGGCCGCCCCCTAATGGGGACGGCAACATCCGCGGACATCCTCGTTTACGGCGGCGTGACAAGAAGGACGCGGCCCCGCCTTTGAGACATCAAATTCGCGGATCTATCTAGAAGTGCGTCCCCAGTCCCCCGGCCCATACTTTAATTACGCTTATAATATCTGGGCGTAATGTAATAGTTGGGCGAGAGGATCTTCTCACTATATAAGGGAGGACCTCCCCCATTTGTAGGGGAATCTGATTTTGATAATAAGACATCTTTCTCTATTTCTACATTGTTCTTCTCTCTACTATTAACATTATTACTGCTCACTTGTTCTACATTCTACATTAAATTTTACCACCTCCACATGCGAATCATCCATCTGCATTGGCTCGACGATCGATCTTCAATTTATATTACCATTGATTCTGATTATCTCATCGTTTACAGTGATTGATTAGTTCAAAGATACTTAACATCTTTTGAACAAACAATTCATATGAACAAGTAAATAAGAGAACTGTCATTAACTGAAAATATTTTTGACAAGAGAGATGTGAGAACTTCTTTCTCTAAACACGAGTACGTTTTTCTCCCAAACGCTTCCTTTCATCAATGCTAACTCCACTCCAACACTAACTCCAACCTACCTCTAACATTCAGACTTTAATGCACTGTTCTATCCAGTAAATGCATTTGTTCAACATTCTGATCCACACACCTACCCTAATGAACCACCTCACATTGATATCATGGCAAATAGAGCACCATTATATTCCCCGTACGCACCACCTACAACCTTCCACCACACCCTGATCTCCAATACATCTTCTCACCCATTCACAATACTCAAACAAAATGTCCACACTACACTTGATCTTTCTGATGAAAGTATTAATAGTGATAAGGATGAGGACATTTTCATACCAATAACTTCAAATGTCAATTCTCGCCTCTACTCTCCCTGGAAATGCTTAATAATTATCAAATTTATTGGCAGGAAAATAGGACTCCAAATACTCAAAAATAAGCTCGTATCATTGTGTAAGCCAACTGAAGAGCTTCCCCTCATTGACCAACAGGTTCTAACTTCTTCCTCATCAAATTCCAAAATGAAGACAACTTGCATAAAGCTCTCCGTGGAAGTCTGTGGTTTGTCCTAAATCACCTTCTCTCTGTGCTCAAGTGGGAGCCTAAGTTCATAGCTTCCAATATACAACTCACATACTCAGTATATGGGTTCGCCTGTCTAAACTTCCCTCTGAATTCTACGATTTAGAAAACTCATATATGTATAGGCCACCACAAACAAACACTACTCTATGAAGACCTCAATTAACTTTGCACAAAATTTGGCCATGCTAACTGGAACTGCTACTTTGTTAACCCCCCCCCCCCCCAAACCAAATCCCTGCCCACCTCCTCTACAACGACCACAACTTAACTTCTACATGAAAAGGAATGGAAATCTGTCAGCTTTCCAAGGAAAACAAATTCACGGCATACAACAAGCTTCTTCAGGTAAGTCCCCTAACCCTACTGGGCTCTCAATGGTCCACTTATCATTATTTAATTCACCTTCACTTGTGAGGCTCAATACTGAGCTAGTTGAAAAATTCAATGTTATATCCGAAATGGATTCTTTATTTTAATAATGTCAAGATAATTAAATCAGAATATACATTTGAATGTATAAAATTATACAAGTGAAAGTCCATGATATTTAAAACTCTATGATAATGACTAATTTTCAACTATAAGAGACTGAAAATGACTAGATCGAAGCACCGCGTTATTACTGTCACACTTTAAAAGAAATAGAACAAATTTTTAGCATGAAATTCAATATTACATATATAGCAGAAAAATATTTATATTTATAGCACACATATCCATTAAAATAGGAATATTAACTATTAATCCTGAAACATAAGAAATTTGAATGGAAAGTTAATAATTATTTGTATAAAAATTATGTCTTTTTTTCTCTCTTTATCTATTAGCTTTCCTTCTTTTTCTTCGTCTCTTAGTTTTGTTTTCGACCGAAACCAATGTATTTTTAACTTTGTTCCATTCATTTTATTTTTCATTTATATATATATATATATATATATATATATATATATATATATATATAATGACACTTGACATATAAAATACAGTATACATTAAAAATACCTCTTAAAATAAGATAGCACTTTACAAATAAATATACATTTTGAATTAAAGTGATACCTGATATACAAAGTATAAAAGATGTATAAATAAATACATCTTAGTTTAGGTGGCACTGAAATATGCAGCAGCTGTTCAAAATATGGAGTGATTAAGATTAATGCTTTAAAGGGAAAATGAAGATAAACAAAAAAAAAGTACTTCCGTGATTAATGAGTGAGTTAACTTATTAGATGTTTGAACTTCACTTTTATAATGTCCCATTAATAATAAAAAAAGTATTCTTTATGAAATAAACAATAAATGGTGCTATCTTTATAAATAATATAGTTAAAAAAGGATCAAGCATATAAAAAACACACAATTTTATTTTCTTACCTATTTCAACTCAACAGGCCTAAAAACTACCTCAGCCCATAAAGTCAAGGGCCTATATAGGTTCCTCAAAGAAAGATGTCTACCAGAATAGCGAAATTTTGAAAAATGGCCACCTTTTTACTGGTTAATAAAATATAGCCACATAATCACCGATCAACGAAATTTAGCCACTTATTTAGTCCGGTAATATTCTGTTGACTAAAATAACCCTATTTTTATTCTTATTTTACGCGACTTCACATTCTCTTACCTAAATTAACAAGCAAAATCTTGCGGAGGAAAATTTTCGGCAGTCAATTTTCACTTTCTCTCCATAATCGTTTGCGTTCAATCGTCAATCTGCAAATCGAAGTAAGTTCTATTATAATTTGTCTGATTATTTTGAATTTCTACTACAATGAAGAATTCAAACCATAAAATTCAAAGTATCAGTAAAAAATTTAATTTTTCGAATTTTTTGATTTGTTTTTAATTGTTTAATCTGTGTTATTGTCTAATTTTCTCAATGTAGGACATATCGCCAGTATAATTTGCTGGACATTTCTAAATTAATATATAAAGAAATTATATTCCTTCATGTGTAGCGATTTCAGCATGAACTATAGCTTCTAATAAAAATTGTATGAATATCGGATAAAAAAATTAGCATATTCATTTCCAGTAATAATTACAGGATGCAGTGGTTGTACAATGTAAAACTCCTGTAAATTATATAGGAAGGTAAATATTAAATTATTTATTTCCAGTAAATTGTCCTAATTACATAATTTCCACTATTTTCCAATTCTCTAGTATAATTTACTGGATTATATTCCTTCATGTGTAGCGATTCCACCATGAACTATAGCTTCTAATAAAAATTGTATAAATATCGGATAAAAAAATTAGCATATTCATTTCCAGTAATAATTACAGGATGTAGTGGTTGTACAATGTAAAACTCTAGTCAATTATACATGAAGCTAAATATTAAATTATTAAATTCCAGTAAATTGTTCTAATTACATAATTTCCAGTATTTTCTAATTCTTCATTATAATATACTCTATTATATTCCTTCATGTGTAGCGATTTCAGCATGAACTATAGCTTCTAATAAAAATTGTATGAATAAAGGATAAAAAAATTAGCATATTCATTTTCAGTAATAATATACAACATAATAGTCTGCATATCAATTAAAAGTATGTACTCAATTACTTGAAAGAACAAAAAATTATTTCATCTTGTTAATCCTGCTCCTTTCTGAAACAGAAGGTTTATCTAGTCTTCTTGTAGACTCGTCTTCACTAACAAGAGTTTCCAATTGCTTTTTTTTACCATAAACATATAGTAATGCTGCATATATTAATCGAAAACGTGTAGGATCAAACATGTTCTTGTCATCTGGTAACTTCTTGCCTTTAATGAAATACTCCGCAAATGCAGAACAATATATACCACAATCACTACAATAAAGCGCATATTAAGAATGATTAAGTTCTAAGAATAAATGATAAATAGCTGAAGTAATATAAAGAAGCAGGATAAATATAGGAAATCACTTACGAATTTTCTTGTTGAGGCAAGTTATCCACTGAAATAATAGCAAATGGATTACTTAAGTCCTCTTTATCCATTGTAATTTCACTTCTTTGCTGATAAAATGTTGTAGTGTTGAGCAACAATGGTATTATTACAGCAAATGAGTCCAAAGTTTTATGAACTACAGCATCATGTTTTGAGGATCTTATTGAGTCATATATGTATATGCACCTAGTATGCAAAGATAGAACACCTAACACCCAATGCCATGCATCTTTTACATTGATTAACATAAGAACATAATCCACGGAAACTCAAGGGATGTTACCAAGAATGTAAAACCTAAGAACATACTCTCTTAACTTCTTTGTCAATTCAAAAATCTCATTTTGTACCTTTACGTCATCCATATTTGATTTACTGTACACTTCTTGAATTATTGTACTGAAATAGTTGTCTGTAGTTGTCATCCTTATCTTTTCATATTTTGGTTTCTTCCGGAGGTAATAGAATATAACATCAATATGCTTCAAAAAGAAAAAAAAACATAAATATACATAAACATATTTATTCTTAAATAATACAAAAAAAGTAATGTATGTAGACATACCGTGTCATTGATTCCTATACCAGTATAATAAAGTTCAAAAAATCATATCTTATTAGCTATAAATTCAACTCCAAGATCAAAATCTTCCTCCGGTATATCATCCTTCTCTTCATACCCTTTCTTCCTAAAAAATTTAATAAATATATAAATATATAGTACAAACTATCATTCCAAAGAAACTTCAATCAAAACATATGTTAAATATATGTAAATTTACCTCTTAGTTAGAATCAACTTTGCATCAATAAACCTTCTGAATTCATCTCTAATTGATAGAGGAATTTCTTCAGTAATTGATATTTTAAAAGGGTTATCACATTTCACAATTACACGAAATACAAGAGTCTTTTTCATTTTTATTGTATCTTCTACATGCGAGTTGTCGAAAATCTCATAAGCTTCGAAAACTTCAAAATTTGAATGAATGAGCAATGAAGAAGTTGTAGCATCTTGATGATATGGAATCATCATTGATGATGATTTTTTATCATCATCTCAAGCTGGAATATGTTCATTTCTTGTTTCCTTACAAGCTCAACTGTTAATTTATTATTCTCTAAATCACACATTTCCAACCATTTTTCATCATCTGGATTTCCAACATCAAAAAAACTAGATGCTGCATAAAAAAATCATTAATATGTTAGAAAAAATATAAATAAATTTTTTTCAATATATAGCTTTACGTTTCAATACCGGAAATCTCTTCATTTATTATTGCTAACTTAAAATCTTGTAATTTGTCATCTTTTTTGATAATATTCAAATTTTCTACATTGCAAAAGCTTTGTGCGTCTTGAGAGGATATATTAACTAGATTCCATATTATTTGTTTAAAATTTTGATGATTACGTAAGAAAGGCTAGATCACACGAGAAATATTGTGCTTTCACAAGTGACACATGGCCCTATCCTTGAGCACCTGCGAAACGAAGCATTGCTTGTAATTAGTGCTTCTAATCTAAATAGAAATCGTCCAGTTTATTCTGTGAATGATTGTATTCCAGTATGTTATACTGAATAGTTATTATAATAGAGTTGACTTATTTTTAGATCAGTAAATTTTACGGGATGTCTACCATGTCTAAGCATTTTATCCAGTTAATTATACTTATATAACATATTTTACATGATCATGTAATTTAGTTAATACATTTCAAACAAAACTATATTATATTTTACTTTAAGCAGAGCTTATCCAGTATAACATACTGGAGAAAAAATTTACACACAAAATATATCTTTTGCTTGTCATTACTGCTTATATAATTAGTTGGGAGTCTCTAGGTGCTAAAACGTGCGAGCGTTTCGTAGCAGGTGCGATTGGACCATTCCTGAAATCCCCAGCAGTTCCTCAAGTCTAAAACTAAGTTTGAAATGCACCTGAGTCCCCCTCAAAAAGCCAATCAATTATAACAATGCATCCAAATAACATAATGCAGACTCGTTTGTGCGATTAAAAGTATAAAATAACATATAGAACCACAAATTGAATTTAAAGAAATTGAACCGTTAAAAACAGTATATTTTATACTATACCTTGTTTGATTTCATTGACTACATTCTGCTTCCGTTCACTATCATCTTCTACATCTTTCTTCACATTTTCATTGTGGTGATGCTGCATAAAAAAGTTAAAATATAATAATTTTAGATGTAAAACAACCAAAAAGTAAGAAAAAAAAAATAATAATTACTAGTATACCTCTAACGTGCTCTTCTTCATTGACTTAATTGCATTGAACAACTCAACAAATTTCCCATCAAGATAATTTTTTAAAACCACAAGTTCTTCCTTATATTCCTTCTTCAATGATGATACTTCATTCCTCAATTTATCTTGGCCATCTTGCAAAATCTTAAATTGAGTATAACACTCAGTATGTTTCGTTGACGGGTCAACACAGGCTTCACCTATACCTTGATTTTGGTTTTGAAGATTCTCCACCACTTTTTCATTTTTTTTTATTTGCTGTCGTAACATTAATACTATTAGAGACATTGTCCATACTTTGCTTCTCCAAATTATTAGCACCAATATTTTTTATTTTTGATGTTTCATTAACATATTTCCTCTGTTTCTTCAAGTTATTACCATCTTTCCCCTTTTTCTCCAAAACCTTAGATGGTGTCCCTTTCCTTTTAGCGTTCTCATTAATAATCCTTTTGCACTGCCTTTTTAAAATCTCAGGTGGACGATCGACAAAATCATCATCTGAAGTAACGTGTATCTGATCAACATTATCCTCAATCTTATTCTCAAGAGAGATATTCCTTAAATTCAACTACATAACTACAATTTACTAAATTTTAGTAAAAGAATTATATATAGCAAAAGTAAGTCTTAATATATGACAAAGACAAAAAATAAAGTATATTACCTTCTCAGATGGTAATCCATATAGCTTATCGTTTAACTTTTCAAATTTTAGCTGCCATGTAACACTCCATCGAAGAATTGGTGGATATATATTTTGACACCTAACAATAACATAACTTTCCAAATTTTCAAAACATTCGTAGAACCATACTTGAACAGCATAAGGGAATCATGAAATCCAATAATACTGTTATTGCTTATCCAAAATGCCTGACATTGTTCTCACTATTTCCTCATATAAATCTATTCCCCATGGATAACTATTGTAATCACCCTTGTCAACCAATTCCAAGTACTTCTTATCAATATGTTTTGTGTTCTTAGTAGAAAAAAGGAAAGAATATGCAAATTCCAAAGTGCCACTAAAGCCCAAATCTGTTGTTGTTGAAGCAAATTGATAATTATTGATGTGATATATATGCTTCTTCCTCAAAAAATACATTAACACATCTATGTGCTGAATATAAAATAAAAAAAATTTGTCAAATGTAATATTAAAGAAAATGAAAAGTTCACAACATAAAAGATATATACATACCGCATCAGTTAATGTATAGTTATCATCTACAATCTCTTTAAAGAACATTCTTGATTTTACTTTCTCATTGTAAAGTTTGTATGACTTTGCTTGCAGTACATGATCATTTTTGTAAATATCAGTTTCACCCCTAAAAAAACAAGGACAAAACAAATATAAAAAAAAAAGGCGAATATTTAATAATATATATCTCAAATAAAAATACATTAAACTAAATATCAAAACTAACTTTGGTGGACGACCTCTTCTCTTGTTCTCCTTTAAATATTCTTCAAAATTATCCTTAGCATTCTGATTGTTTTACGATAATGCCAGCAACATTTTCAAACATATTTTGGATTCCAATTTAGACCTTTAGATGTTCCCTTATATGGTGATTTTAAATGCCAACTAGCATTACGTTTTCTTTTTCCTCTACCAAGAAATTCTTCTTCTACATGTGCACTTTGTGCAATCTGCGGTACTTGTGCTCGTACCACTTCTTTTCCTCTGCAGGAAGCCAAATTTCCTTTTTCATTTTCAGATTGTACCTTCTTATCATCTACTTGGGAAACAGACTTAGCAACTTTAAGAGGAGAAACATAAATTCCCTCATCCACACTTGAATATAAATCAATATTTTTATCAGAATCATTTCTTTGTATATCAGAAGAAATAGATTGTTCAGCAGGAGTGCAGTCAACACTAGGTTCAGGATAATTTGATATACTTTACTGAGACAAAATATTAAAATTAGGGCAAGAATCTACATAATTCCTCTTTCGTTTCCTAGTATACAATTTTCCCTGCTTCATAAAAAGCAAAAAAAAAAAGATAGATTCTTAAAACTGAAAAACATAATGAAATGAAATAAATTATACATATCCAGTATAATATACTAAACAAAACAGTCTATAGATGCTAGTTTTCCGGTATAATGTACTGCATAACAAGCCTATACAAGTTAGAATTCCTGTAAAAGATACAAGAAATAAACAAAACTCAAGTATAATATAATAATCATCCAGTATAACATACTGGAAAGAAAAAATTCACAGAAAAATTAAAAAAAAGGTACTATTAATCATTCAAAAAATAAATAACAACTAAATTTTTTTAATTTCTAAACAGAAATCATACAATATAATATACTGGATAACAAGCTTAAACAAAGTATATATTCAGTAAAATATACAGAAATCAAACAATATTGAACGATAATACAATAATAATTCAGTATAACATACTGGAAAGCTAACAAACTCAAGTATTTTTTTCAACAGCCTAATAAAAAAATAGTCAAATTATAACTCATAAAAGGAATTGACAATATAACAAAATTCTAGTCTAAAAAGACCTAATCTAATATAACATACTAGAGGAAAAATATAGACAATAGAAACAATAAAACTGTGCACACTAACTTGCTGAATCTTTTCAATAATTTCATGAACAGCAAGAGGTGCTTTTTCTTTCAACTTCCTTTCAACTCCTTCAACATTTTCTTTACTTTGTTGGATGCACATTTCAGAAATACTTGCCACACCAGTGTCAGGTTCTCTTTCATTTGCTGCAGATATTGTACTTACATTTACTATAGGAATAACTTGTTCTACTTCAGGTGAATCCAAAATTATATTTCATTTTTCAATATCGCAAAAAATTGCTTCAACATCTTTACCTCCTGTTGCAGCATCTGTTTCACTTCGCTAAGAAAATAGATTCCTTATAATATAAATATTAAACACATATTGGATAATCAAGCTTAATTAAAATACACTTCCATTAAAAAGATAATGAAAACTAACAAAACTTAAGTATTTTTTAAGAGCCTAATTAAATAAAAATAGACAAATTATAAATCAAAAAAGGAATTGACAAATAAAACAAAATTCTAGTCTAAAAAGAACTAATCCAGTATATCATATAAGAGAAAAAACTTAGACACAAGAAACAACAAAACTATGCACACTAACCTACTGAATCTTTTCACTAATTTCATGAACAACAAGAGGTTCTTTTTCTTTCAAATTCCTTTCAACTCCTTCAACATTATCTTTACTTTGTTGGATGCAAATTTCAGAAAGAATTGCCAGACCAGTCTAAGGTTCACTTTCCTTTGCTCCACGTGCTGCATTAACATTTACTATGGCAATAACTTGTTCTACTTCAGGTTAATCGAAAATTATATTTCCTTTTTCAATATCGCAAAAAATGGCTTCAACATCTGTACCTCGTGTTGCAGCATCTGTTTCACTTCCCTGAAAAAATACATTTCTCTTATAATATAAACATTAAACACATATTGGATAATCAACCTTAAATACAATACACTTCTATTAAAAGATACTAAAATAAAACAAAACTCAAGTATTTTTTGAAGAGGATAATTTAAAAAAACATGAAACATACAATAATCTTTTCAATAAAACAAAATTCTACTCTAATAAGAAATAATCCACTATAATATACTATAGAAAAAACTTAGACACATGAAACAACAGAACTTCGTACACTAACCTGCTGAATCTTTTCAATAATTTCATCAACAACAAGAGGTCCTATTCCTTTCAACTCTCTTTCATCTCCTTCAAAATTATCTTTACCTTCTTCGATGCACATTTCTGAAAGACTTGCCAAACCATTCTCAGGTTCTCTTTCCTTTGCTCCAGATTCTTCATTCACATTAGCTTTAGGAATATCTTGTTCCACTTCAGATGAATTAAAAATTATATTTCCTTTTTCAATATCGCGAAAAATCGCTTCGACATCTGTACCTCCTGTTACATAATCTGTTACACTTCCCTGAGAGACTGCAATTATGTTATTTTCAAGTATATTTTTACTACACTGTGGCAACGATCTTTCTGCCAGATCAATTATTTTTTTAATTAGAGAATCAATATCTCTACCAGCTGTAAGATCAGTATCATCTGGACCACAATTTGCTATTTCTTCATTACAAATAAGATCTTTCATTACATCTACACCACTTGGTCCACCTTGATCACTGCATTTGTTATTTTGTGCATCTTTGAGCGATTCAATATACATTGCTGGTATCTTTGATGACACATCTCCACAATTTTCGTTATTATCTTGACTGCATTGTGGTGTTGAAATTTGATATGTCCCATCAGCTATTTTTTGCCAGATAGCATCAACATCAGTTCTAGTTGACTGACCTTGATGAGGGGCACTACATTCTACTCTTACTTCATCACAAGGAATTTCCTCTGAATTTGCATCATTTGTTGCTTGTTCATTAGTAGCATCTTCATCAAAACATCCAACATTTACTGCAGCTTCATGTGAGGCTGATTCAACATTCATGGCTGATGGAATTAATGATCCAGCTGTGGTATTTTGGAAAATATTTTCACTGGAATGTGCGGTAGAAAGCTCTTGTTTCCCATCACCTATTTTAACCATCGAACTTTCTGTACCTGCTGTCAAAAGTGCTTCAATTGCATTATATTCTGGCCTTAATTCATTATTACAAGGATCTTGTAATAAAATTCCAGTGCCTGGTACATCTTTTTCATTAACTTGTGTTGGATGAACTGAGTTAATATCCATAGCTAATGGTATTGAATCAACATGTGCTTCACCTTCATTGCCAATCTCCTTATTTGATGCCATTGAAATTGAAGGTCTTACATACTCAAACTCCTTATTGCACAAAGCATGTTGTTCCAGTAACTCACCATCTTCCTCTTTTTCATTCTGTTTGTCTCCCGACAAATTTGGAAAATCTCTATGACAAAAATTATCTCCATCAGAATAATTTCTTTGGTCACTGATTTTCTGACTGCTTTCCTCATGCGTTTCATTACTTTCATCTTCCTCGTGCCTTTCATTACTTTCCTCATTGTCTTCAGTATTTTTATCTGCCTCATGCTTTTCTTTACATTTCACACTGCTTTCCTCATCGTATTCATTGCTTTCATCGTGATTTTTTAAATCTTTAATAAACTTTAGAACAACATCAAGCTTGTCATTCATTTCCTGCATTAATGAATAAAACATATTGTTATAGAAAAAAAATAATAGTAGAATAATAATGTATTCTGGCGTTGAAATTTATTCTACTATTGTTTTTTTCTATAATAATATGTTTTATTTATTAATGTAGGAAATGAATGATAAGCTTGATGTTTTTCTAAAGTTTATTAAAGATTTAAAAAATCATGATGAAAGCAATGAAAATAATGAGGAAAGCAGTGTGAAATGTAAAGAAAAGCATGAGGCAGATGAAAATACTGAAGACAATGAGGAAAGTAATGAGGCATGAGGAAGATAAAAGTAATGAAAAGCATGAGCAAAGCAGTCAGAAAATCAGTGACCAAAGAAATTATTCTGATGGAGATAATTTTTGTCATAGAGATTTTTCAAATTTGTTGGGAGACAAACAAAATGAAAAAGCGGAAGATGGTGATTACTGGAAAACATGTTTTGTGCAATAAGGAGTTTGGGTATGTAAGACCTTAAATTTCAATGGCATCAAATAAGGAGATTGGCAATCAAGGTGAAGCACATGTTGATTCAATACCATTAGCTATGGATATTGACTCAGTTCATCCAGCACAAGTTAATGAATAAGGTGTACCAGGCACTGGAATTTTATTGCAAGATCCTTCTAATAATGAATTAAGGATAGAATGTAATGCAATTGAAGCAGTTTTGACAGCAGGTACAGAAAGTTTGATGGTTAAAATAGGTGATGGGAAACAAGAGCTTTCTACAGCACATTCCAGTGAAGATATTCCAAAATACCACAGTTGGATCATTAATTCCATCAGCCATGAATGTTGAATCAGCCTCACATGAAGCTGCAGTAAATGTTGGATGTTTTGATGAAGATGCTACTAATGAACAAGCAGCAAATGATGCAAATTCAGAAGAATTTCCTTGTGGTGAAATAAGAATAAAATGTAGTGCCCCTGATCAAGGTCAGTCAACTAGAACTGATGTTGATGCTATCTGGCAAAAAATAGCTGATGGGACATATCAAATTTCAACACTAGAATGCAGTCAAGATAATAACAAAAATTGTGGAGATGTGTCATCAAAGATACCAGCAATGTATATTGAATCGCTCAAAGATGCACAAAATAAGAAATGCAGTGATCAAGGCGGACCAAGTGGTGCAGATGTAATGAAAGGTCTTATTTGTAATGAAGAAATAGCAAATGGTGGTCCAGATGATACTGATCTTACAGCTTGTAGAGATATTGATTCTCTAATTAAAAAAATAATTGATCCGACAGAAAGATGGTTGCCATAGTGTAGTCAAAATATTCTTGAAAATAACATAATTGCAGTCTCTCAGGGAAGTGTAACAGATTGTGTAACAGGAGGTACAGATGTCGAAGCGATTTTATGCAATATTGAAAAAGGAAATATAATTTTGGATTCACCTGAAGTGGAACAAGTTATTCCTAAAGCTAATGTGAATGAAGAATCTGGAGCAAAGGAAAGAGAACATGAGAATGGTTTGGCAAGTCTACGAGAAATGTGCATCGAAGAAGGTAAAGATTATTTTGAAGGAGATGAAAGAGAGTTGAAAGGAAAAGGACCTCTTGTTGTTGATGAAATTATTGAAAAGATTCAGCAGGTTAGTGTACGAAGTTTTGTTGTTTCATGTGTCTAAGTTTGTTCTATAGTATATTATAGTGGATTATTTCTTCTTAGAGTAGAATTTTGTTTTATTGAAAAGATTATTGTATGTTTCATGTTTTTTTAAATTATGCTCTTCAAAAAAATACTTGAGTTTTGTTTTATTTTAGTATCTTTTAATAGAAGTGTGTTATATTTAAGGTTGATTATCCAATATGTGTTTAATATTTATATTATAAGAGAAATATATTTTTTCAGGGAAGTGAAACAGATGCTGCAACATGAGGTACAGATGTTGAAGCCATTTTTTGCGATATTAAAAAAGGAAATATAATTTTCGATTAGCCTGAAGTAGAACAAGTTATTGCCATAGTAAATGTTAATGCAGCACGTGGAGCAATGGAAAGTGAACCTGAGACTGGTCTGGCAAATCTTTCTGAAATTTGCATCCAACAAAGTAAAGATAATGTTGAAGGAGTTGAAAGGAATTTGAAAGAAAAAGAACCTCTTGCTGTTCATGAAATTAGTGAAAAGATTCAGCAGGTTAGTGTGCATAGTTTGGTTGTTTCCTGTATCTAAGTTTTTTCTCTTATATGATATACTCGATTAGTTTTTTTTAGACTAGAATTTTGTTTTATTTGTCAATTCCTTTTTTGATTTATAATTTGTCTGTTTTTTTTAATTAGGCTCTAAAAAAAATACTTAAGTTTTTTTAGTATTCATTATCTTTTTAATGAAAGTGTGTTTTAATTAAGCTTGATTATCCAATATGTGTTTAATATTTATATTATAAGGAATCTATTTTCTTAGGGAAGTGAAACAGATGCTGCAACAGGAGGTAAAGATGTTGAAGCAATTTTTTGCGATATTGAAAAAGGAAATATAATTTTGGATTCACCTGAAGTAGAACAAGTTATTCCTATAGTAAATGTGAGTACAGTATCTGCAGCAAATGAAAGAGAACCAGACACTGGTGTGGCAAGTATTTCTGAAATGTGCATCCAACAAAGTAAAGAAAATGTTGAAAGAGTTGAAAGAAAAAGCACCTCTTGCTGTTCATGAAATTATTGAAAAGATTCAGCAGGTTAGTGTGCACAGTTTAGTTGTTTCTATTGTCTATGTTTTTCCTCTAGTATGTTATATTAGATTAGCTCATTTTAGACTAGAATTTTGTTATATTGTCAATTCCTTTTTTGAGTTATAATTTGACTGTTTTTTTTATTAGGCTGTTGAAAAAAATACTTGAGTTTGTTAGCTTTCCAGTATGTTATACTGGATTATTATTATATTATCGTTCAGTTTTGTTTGATTTATGTATATTTTACAGAATATATACGTTGTTTAAGCTTGTTATCCAGTATATTATACTGTATGATTTCAGTTTAGTAATTAAAAAAATTTAGTTGTTATTTATTTTGTGAATGATTAATAGTACCTTTTTTTTTAATTTTCCTGTGAATCTTTGCTTTCCGATATGTTATACTGGATGATTATTATATTATAGTTGAGGTTTGTTTAATTCCTGTATCTTTTACAGGAATTCTAACTTGTATAGGCTTGTTGTGCAGTATATTATACAGGAAAACTAGCATCTATAGACTGTTTTATTTCGTAAATTATACTGGATATGTATAATTTATTTCATTTCATTATGTTTTTCAATTTTAATAATCTATCCATTTTTTTTTTGCTTTTTTTGAAGCAGAGAAAATTGTATACTAGGAAACGAAAAGGAATTCTGTGGATTCTTGCCGTAATTTTAATATTTTGTCTCAGTCAAGTATATCAAATTATCCTGAACCTAGTGTTGACTGCACTCCTGCTGAACAATCTGTTTCTTCGAATATACAAAGAAATAATTCTGATAAAAATATTGTTTTATATTCAAGTGTGGATGAGGGGATTTATGTTTCTTCTCTTAAAGTTGCTAAATCTGTTTCTCAAGTAGATGTTAAGAAGGTACAATCTGAAAATGAAAAAGAAAATGTTACTTCCTGCAAAGGCAAATAAGTGGTACGAGCACAAGTACCGTAGATTACACAAAGTGCACATGTAGAAGAAGAATTTCTTGGTAGAGAAAAAAGAAAACGTAATGCCAGTTGACATTTAAAATCACCATATAAGGGAACATCTAAAGGTCTGAATTGGAATCCAAAATATGTTCGAAGATGTTGCTAGCATTATCGTAAAACAATCAGACATGCTGAGGATAATTTTGAAGAATATTTAAGGGAGAACATGAGAAGAGGTCGTCTACCAAAGTGAGTTTTGATATTTAGTTTAATGTATTTTTATTTGATATATATGTTATTAAAATTTCAATTTTTTTTTTTGTTTTTGATATTTGTTTTGTCCTTATTTTTTTAGGGGTAAAACTGATATTTACAAAAAAGATCCTGTACTGCAAGCAAAGTCATACAAACTTTACAATGAGAAAGTAAAATCAAGAATGTTCTTTAAAGAGATTGTAGATGATAAGTATACATTAACTGATGCAGTATGTATATATCTTTTATGTTGTGAACTTTTCATTTTCTTTAATATTACCTTTGACATATTTTTTTTAATTTTATATTCAGCACATAGATGTGTTAATGTATTTTTTGAGAAAGAAGCATATATATCACATTAATGAGTATCCATTTACTTCAACAACAACAGATTTGGGCTTTAGTGACACTTTGGAATTTGCATATTCATTCCTTTTTTCTATTAAGAACACCAAACATATTGATAAGAAGTACTTGGAATTGGTTGACAAGGGTGATTACAATAGTATCCATGAGGAATAGATTTATATGAGAAAACAGTGAGAACAATGTCAGGTATTTGGATAAGCAACGACAGTATTATTGGATTTCAGGATTCCCTTATGCTGTTCAAGTATGGTTCTACAAATGTTTTGGAAATTTGGATAGTTATGTTGCTGTTAGGTGTCAAAATATATATCCACCAATTCTTCGATGAAGTGTTACACGGCAACTGAAATATGAAGAGTTAAACGATAAGCTATATGGATTACCATCTGAGAAGGTAATATAATTTATTTTTTGTGTTTGTCATATATTAAGACTTACTTTTGCTATATATAATTCTTTTACTAAAATTTAGTAAAGTGTATGTATGTAGTTTAATTTAAGGAATATCTCTCTTGAGAATAAGATTGAGGATAATGTTGATCAGATATACGTTACTTCAGATGATGATTTTGTCGATCGTCCACCTGAGATTTTAAAAAGGCAGTGCAAAATGATTAATAATGAGAATGCTAAAAGGAAAGGGATACCGTCTAAGGTTTTGGAGAAAAAGGGGAAAGAATGTAATAATTTGAAGAAACAGAGGTGAGATGTTAATGAAACATCAAAAATAAAAAGTGTTGGTGCTAATAATTTGGAGAAGCAAAGTATGGACAATGTCTCTAATAGTATTAATGTTACGGCAGCAAATAAAAAAAGTGAAAAAGTGGAGTGGAGAATCTTCAAAACCAAAATCAAGGTATAGGTGAAGCCTGTGTTGACCCGTCAATGAAACATAGTGAGTGTTATACTCAATTTAAGATTTTGCAAGATGGCCAAGATAAATTGAGGAAAGAAGTATCATCACTGAAGAAGGAATACAAGGAAGAACTTGTGGTTTTAAAAAAATTATCTTGATGGGAAATGTGTTGAGCTGTTCAATGCAATTAATTCCATGAAGAAGAGCACGTTAGAGGTATACTAGTAATTATTATTTATTTTTTTTCCTTATTTTTTGGTTGTTTTACATCTAAAATCATTATATTTTAACTTTTTTATGCAGCATCACTACAATGAAATGTGAAGAAAGATGTAGAAGATGATAGTGAACAGAAGCAGAATGCAGTCAATGAAATCAAACAAGGTATA
Source organism: Nicotiana noctiflora (assembly GCA_032618575.1). Lineage (NCBI taxonomy): Eukaryota > Viridiplantae > Streptophyta > Magnoliopsida > Solanales > Solanaceae > Nicotiana > Nicotiana noctiflora. The sequence goes on from JASVEL010006082.1 coordinate 107,676, forward strand.
GTATAAAATATACTGTTTTTAACGGTTCAATTTCTTTAAATCCAATTTGTGGTTCTATATGTTATTTTATACTTTTAATCGCACAAACGAGTCTACATTATGTTATTTGGATGCATTGTTATAATTGATTGGCTTTTTGAGGGGGCTCAGGTGCATATCAAACTTAGTTTTAGACTTGAGGAACTGCTGGGGATTTCAGAAATGGTCCAATCGCACCTGCTATGAAATGCTCGCACGTTTTAGCACCTAGAGACTCCTAACTAATTATATAAGCAGTAATGACAAGCAAAAGGTATATCTTGTGTGTAAGTTTGTTCTCCAGTATGTTATACTGGATAAGCTCTGCTTAGAGTAAAATATAATATAGTTTTGTTTGAAATGTATTAACTAAATTACATGATCATGTAAATTATGTTATATAAGTATAATTAACTGGATAAAAGGCTTCGACATTGTAGACATCCCGTAAAATTTACTGGTCGCAAACAAAAGTCAACTCTATTATAATAACTATTCAGTATAACATACTGGAATACAATCATTCATAGAATAAACTGGATGATTTCTATTTAGATTAGAAGCACTAATTACAAGCAATGCTTCGTTTCGCAGGTGCTCAAGGATAGGGCCATGTGTCACTTGTGAAAGCACAATATTTCTCGTGTGATCTAGCCGTTCTTACATAATCATCAAAATTTTAAACAAATAATATGGAATCCAGTTAATATATTCTCTCAAGACGCACAAAGCTATTGCAATGCAAAAAATTTGAATATTATAAAAAAAAAATGACAAATTACAAGATTTTAAGTTAGCAATAATAAATGAAGAGATTTCTGGTATTGAAACGTAAAGCTATATATTGAAAAAGATTTATTTATATTTTTTCTGACATATTAATGAATTTTTTATGTAGCATCTAGTTTTGTTGATGTTGGAAATCCAAATGATGAAAAATGGTTGGAAATGTGTAATTTAGAGACTCATAAATTAACAGCTGAGCTTTATAAAGAAACAAGAAATGAACATATTCCAGCTTCAGATGATGATAAAAAATCATCATCTATGATGATTCCATAACATCAAGATGCTACAACTTCTTCATTGCCCATTCATTCAAATTTTGAAGTTTTTGAAGCTTATGAGATTCTGGACAACTCTCCTGTAGAAGATACAACAAAAATGAAAAAGACTCTTGTACCTCGTGTAATTGTGAAAGGTTATAACCCTTTTAAAATATCAATTACTGAAGAAATTTCTCTATCAATTAGAGATGAATTCAGAAGGTTTATTGACACAAAGTTGATTCTAACTAAGAGGTAAATTTACATATATTTACCATATGTTTTGATTGAAGTTTCTTTGGAATGGAAGTTTGGACTATTATATTTATATATTTATTAAACTTTTTAGGAAGAAAGGGTATGAAGAGAAGGATGATATACTGGAGGAAGATTTTGATCTTGGTGTTGAATTTATAGCTAATAAGACATGGTTTTTTGAACTTTATTATACTGGTATAGGAATCCATACGGTATGTCAACATACATTACTTTTTTGTATTATTTTAGAATAAATATGTTTTTGTATATTTATGTTTTTTTTCTTTTTGAAGCATATTAATGTTATATTCTATTACCTCCGAAAGAAAGCAAAATATGAAAAGATAAGAATGACAACTACAGACAACTATTTCAGTACTATAATTCATAAGTGTACAGTAAATCAAATATGGATGACGTAAACGTACAAAATGAGATTTTTAATTAACAAAGAAGTTAAGAGAATATGTTCTTGGGTTTTACATTCTTGGTAACATCCCCTGGGTTTCCGTGGATTATGTTCTTATGTCGATCAATGTAAAAGATGCATGGCATTGGGTGTTAGGTGTTCTATCTTTGCATACTGGGTGCATATACATATATGACTCAATAAGATCCTCAAGATATGATGTTGTGTTCATAAAGCTTTGGACTCATTTGCTGTAATAATACCATTGTTGCTCAATACTACTACATTTTATCAGCAAATAAGTGACATTACAATGGATAAAGAGGACTTAAGTAATCCATTTGCTATTATTTCAGTGGATAAATTGCCTGAACAAGAAAATGTGTAAGTGTTTTCCTCTTTTTATCCCGCTTCTTTATATTACTTCAGTTATTTATCATTTATTGTTAGAACATAATCTTTCTTAATATGCACTTTATTGTAGTGATTGTGGTATATATTGTTCTGCATTTGTGGAGTATTTCATTAAAGGAAAGAAGTTACCAGATGACAAGAACATGTTTGATCCTACACGTTTTCAATTAAGATATGCAGCATTACTATACGTTTATGGTAAAAAGAAGCAATTGGAATCTCTTGTTAGTGAAGATGAGTCTACAGGAAGACTAGATAAACCTTCTGTTTCAGAAATTTCACGACCCAAACCCCGGTCGTGATGGCGCCCAACACAATGCTAGGCAAGCCCGACCATATTATCTCTTAAACCAGCCAATTATTAATTCTAATTAATTCAGCTAAGCTTAAACAACAGGTGATCATATTAAAATGGTAACGTAATAGCAAAAGCATACAAAATATGGTCCCAACCATATCGTGGTGTCACGAGTCTGAGCCTCTACAGAATAAGCATCCTAGTACAAACAAGTCTAAGCAAGATGAAAACAACAAAATGGTAAAGAAGGAGAAAACAGGTTCTGCGGACGCCGGCAGCTACCTTGTAGTCTCCGCAAAAGTAGATAATGATCAGCAGCTACAATAACTCAACTGCTCTCGGGCACCTGTGGATCTGCACAGAAAGTGCAAGGGAGTGGGGTGAGTATATTTCAACTCAGTGAGTAATAATAATAAACAATAACTGAAAGTAAGAACTCATGTGCTATCACTAAACAGTTCTAAGGCAAACCCCCCACAGGTAAGTCATCACTATAGTAAGTACTCCGATCACCAGTCCACATCTATCTCATCCAGGTCCCATACTGGCTAGCTCCTCACTCGAACCACATCGGTGTACAGCCATCTCAATATATGGAAACATATACATGTGTCTATAAGGTATAAGTATCTGAATAACTATAATGCTGCGGCGTACAGCCCTATCCAGTATATATATATACTGCTGCGGCATGCAGCCCGATCCAATATATATACTGCTGCGGCGTGCAGCCCGATCCAATATGTATACTGCTGCGGCGTGCAACTCGATCCAATATATATACTGCTGTGGCGTGCAGCCCGATCCAACATATATACTGCTGCGACGTGCAGCCCGATCCAATATATATATACTGCTGTGGCGTGCAGCCCAATCCAATATGTATACTGCTGCGACGTGCAGCCCGATCCAATATATATATACTGTTGCGTCGTGCAGCCCGATCTAATATGTATACTACTGCGGTGTGCAGACCGATTCAATATATATACTGCTGTGCCGTGCAGCCCGATCCAATATATATATACTGCTGCGGCGTGCAGCCCGATCCAATATGTATACTGCTGCGGCGTGCAGCCCGATTCAATATATATACTGCTACGGCGTGCAACCCGATCCAATATATATATATATATATATATATATATATATATATATATATATATATATATATATATATATATATATATATATATATATATGTGTGTGTGTGTGTGTGTCCTCGACCCTGTCCCAATTAGAATAGGATTGGCCTTTCAGGCCCACTCAGCTAAATCAGGGAGTTTCCATTCTAAGTAACCTATCTCTCGCAGTGCACATCAAGTACTGGCTCTTAGTATGCTATTCAGCTACTTTTACGGCTGAGTGTAAGATTCCAACACGATATAAGGGTCACCTAGCTCTATAGGTCCCCTAATGATCTACAGATCGGCACAAGACCCCAAACATGGCTATTAGCCCAATTACACAGTCATAATCTCATTATCAGTCATAATATACAGTATTCTATTAGCCGGGAAGGACCAAGTCCGAACCCCCAAACACAATGTCACCATGCCCATCATAAGACGCGTATCTCATCTTAACATAGAACTGTGAAGTGCTAGTACGGGGTTTCAAACCCTCAGTACATTATTTACTATCACTACTCACATCTAACCGGTAGAAGCCTCAGTGCGCCTTGCGTTTGCCTCGCAAATCAATCTCCTCAGATGCCAAATCTTCTCAAAATCATAGAGGATACGTCAATATATGCAATGACACACAACCCATTCGAAGTAACTCCCAATTGTACCAAAACCCACTAAGTTGTCAAAACCCGACTTTTGGTATGCTTCTCGAAAAATTACAACAGTTACATATTCGGAACCCTCGTCTCAATACGAGTCTATGCATATAGAGTTTTCCAAAATCGGACTCTGATTGGCCACTCAAATCGACATTTTACTAAAGCCCCGGCTTAGGCTAAATTTCCCCACAATTTGATCCAATTTCAGTGAAATAGAGGAGGATTTCAAGATAAAAACGCGTAAATGAACCATAAAACTCACCTCCGATGATAACCCGATGATCTCCCAGCAATATCCCGTCCAAATGGCCCAATTTCGCCTCTCAATACCGAGCCCTAATGTTTTTGTAACTACTGAAATTTACCCCTTCTGTTATTTTTAACACAGGCACGATTTCCGCTCCTGCGGCTCCTGACTCGCTCCTGCGAGTCCGCTTCTGCGGACAATTGTCCGCTTATGCGATCCCATACCAAGCTGCCCAGTTCCGGTCCAGGTCTCGCACCTGCGAGACCGCATAGGCGGACTGGGCTCCGCTTCTGCGAAGCTCCCTAGCCTGGGCTCCTCCGCTCCTGCGATCATAGGCTCGCTTCTGTGAGCCTGCCCCTGCGCATGCTTGGCCGCTTCTGCGGCAGTTCCTAGCCTAGCCAAATCTCGCTCCTGCGAGAATATTTCTGCCCCTACGCTTCCGCTTCTGCGGTCCCCCACCCGCAGAAGCGAAAACACCAGAAGCCCAAAAATCCAGACCTGCAAAATGCATGATTTTCTCCCGTTTAACCTCCCGAAACCACCCCGGGTCCCCCGGGAACCCAATGAAAGCCACAAACATACTCCATAGCACCATACGAACTTGCTCCAATGATAAAAACACATACTTTAACACGAAAAAACATCAAATTCAAGTAATTCAAGCCTAAGTTTTCATTCAAACTTCCGCAACCGACATTCGATCAAAAACCCGTCCGAACGACCTCCAAATGACCTGAAATTTTGCAGGCACATCCAAAATCACCTAACGGAGCTACTGCAACTATCGGAATTCCATTCCGACTCCCGGATCAAAATCTCCCCTATCGATAAGATATCGCCAAAATTCAACTTTAGCCAATTCAAGCCTAAAACTACACCGGACCTCCAAATTCACTTCTGATCGCTCTCCTAGCTCATAAATGACCTCCCGGAGCTGACCGAATCATCAGAATTTGATTCTGAGCTCTCTAACTCACAAGTCAACATCTAGTTGACTCTTCTCAACTATTCCTTCTTCTAAGAGACTATTTGTCTCAATTTTAACCAAACTCAACCCGGATTGACTCAAACTTACCCAACATGCATACCACAATATCAACAAGCATATAATGGGGATTACGGGGTGATAACTCACATGATGACGGGCCGGGTCATCACATTCTCCCCAACTTAAGAAAATGCTCGTCCTCGAGTGGGTCAAGAAACATACCTGGAGACTCAAATAGGTGGGGATATCTGCTCCGTATCTCCTGCTCGACTTCCCAAGTAGCCTCCTCCACGGGTCGACCTCTCTACTATACCTTGACTGAAGCAATCTCCTTAGACCTCAACTTTCGAACCTGTCTATCCAGAATAGCCACTGGCTCCACATCATAAGATAGATCACCATCAAGCTGAATGGTACTGAAGTCTAATACATGAGACAGATCCCCGATGTACTTTCGAAGTATAGACACATGGAATACTGGATGAACGCTAGATAAGCTGGGTAGCAAGGCCAGCTCATATGACACCTCTCCAACCCTCCTGAGTATTTCGAAAGGACCAATGTACATGGGACTCAGCTTTCCCTTCTTCCCGAACCTCATAACACCCTTCATGGGTGAAACCATCAGCAATACTCTGTCACCAACCATGAAAGAAACCTCTCGAACCCTACGGTCTGCATAACTCTTCTTGCGAGACTGTGCTGTGCGAAGCCTCTCCTGGATCAACTTCGCTCTATCTAGAGCATCCTGAACTAACTCAGTCCCTATCAATCTATCCTCACCAGACTCGAACCATCCCATGGGAGATCTGCACCGTCTGCCATACAATGCCTCGTAGGGGCCATCTGAATACCCGACTGATAACTGTTGTTGTAGGCAAACTCAGCAAGTGGCAAGAACTCATCCCACGAACAACCAAAGTCAATCACACATGCTCGCAACATATCCTCCAGGATCTGAATAGTTCGCTCAGACTGCCCGTATGTCTGGGGGTGAACTGAGTGCCTTTGTCAGATATAATAGAAACTGGGACCCCATGCAACCTGACAATCTCCCGAATAAAGATCGTTGCCAACCGCTCCGATGAGTAAGTAGTACTAACTGGGATGAAATGTACGGACTTAGTCAGCCGATCAACAATCTCACCCATACAAAATCAAACTTCCTCGCTGTCCGAGGGAGTCCAGTAACAAAATCCATGGTGATCCTTTGCCATTTCTACTCGAGAATGACCATACGCTGAAGAACACCGCCCGGTCTCTGATGCTCATACTTGACATGTTGGCAATTGAGGAACTTGGCTACATGCCTAACAATATCCATCTTCATTCTCCTCCACCAGTAGTGATGTCTAAAGTCTTGGTACATCTTCGTGGCACCTGGGTGAATAGAGTACCGCGAACTATGTGCCTCCTCAAGTATCAACTCCCGCAAACCATCTACATTGGGCACGCATATACGGCCCTACATCCTCAGAACACCATCACTATCGATAGTCACATCCTTAGCATCATTGTGTAGCACCCTGTCCTTAAGGTCAAGCAAATGTGGATCATCATACTGCCGCTCCCTAATGCGATCATATAAGGAAGATCGAGAAACAATACAAGCCAACACTCAACTCGGCTCCGAAATATCCAACTTCACTAGCCGATTGGCTAGGTCCTGAACATCATAAGCAAATGGCCTCTCCCCAACTGGGATGAAAGCTAGGCTGCCCATACTAACCGCCTTTTGACTCAAGGCATCGGCCACAACATTGGCCTTCCCCGGATGATACATGATAGTGATGTCATAATCCTTAAGCAACTCCAGCCACCTCCGCTGTCTAAAATTAAGGTCCTTCTATCTGAATAGGTGCTGAAGACTGCGATGATCCGTGTACACCTCACATAAGACACCATACATGTAATGCCTTCAAATCTTCAAAGCGTGAACTATGGCTGCTAGCTCCAAATCATGAACAATGTAGTTCTTCTCATGGGGCTTCAACTGACGAGAAGCATAAGCAATGACTCTACCCTCCTACATCAATACACAACCAATTGCAACTCCCGAGGCATCACAATACACAATATAAGGATCTGAAGCTGACGGCAGTATCAAGACTGGTGCTGTGGTCAGTGCTGTCTTGAGCTTCTGAAAGCTCTCCTCGCACTCCTCGGACCATATGAAAAGAACACCCTTCCGAGTCAATCTAGTCAAGGGTGAAGCAATAGAAGAGAACCCCTGAACGAATCGGCATTAATACCCTGCCAATCCCAGAAAGCTACGGATCTCAGTAACTGAGGTCGGTCTGGGCCAACTCTGCACTGCCTCGACCTTCCTCGGATCTACCTGAATACCATCACGGGACACCACGTGTCCTAAGAATGCCACGGACTTAAGCCAGAACTCACATTTGGAGAACTTGGAAGACAGCTTCTCCTCTCTCAATCTCTGCAATACAATACTCAAGTGTCGAGCATGCTCCTCCTGGCTTCGAGAGTAGACTAGAATGTCATCAATGAACACAATCACAAATGAATCCAGATAGGGTCTGAACACACTGTTTATCAGATGCATGAATGCTACTGGGGCGTTGGTCAGACCAAAAGACATCACCAGGAACTCATAGTGACCATATCTGGTCCTGAATGCGGTCTTCATAATGTCGGACTCTTTAATCTTCAGCTGATGCTAGCCTGAACGAAGATCAATCTTCGAGAACACCCTAGCTCCCCGGAGCTGATCAAATAAGTCATCAATACGAGGCAGAGGATACTTGTTCTTCACCGTTACCTTGTTCAGCTGCGTGTAGTCAATACACATCCTCAGAGATCCGTCATTCTTCTTAACAAACAGGACCGGTGCGCCCCACGGTGACATACTCGGTCGAATGAACCCCTTATCTAGGAGTTCCTGGAGCTGCTCCTTCAATTCCTTCAGCTCAGCTGGTGCCATCCGATATGGAAGAATAGAAATAGGCTGAGTGCCTGGCACCAAATCGATCCCAAAATCAATATCCTTGTCCGACAGCATGCCCGACAGGTTTGAGGGAAACACATCAGGAAAGTCTCGCACAATGGGAACAGAATCAATACTGGGAGTCTTGGCCTCGACCTCCCGCACAAATGATAAATAAGAGATACATCCCTTCCCAACCATTCGTTGGGCCTTAAGGAAAGATATTACCCTGCTAGGTACATACTCAGTCGTGCCTCGCCACTCGATCCTCTGAATGCCCGGCATAGTCAAGGTGACTGTCTTAGCATGACAGTCCGGAATAGCACGACATGGAGATAGCTAGTCCATGCCCAATATAACATCAAAATCGATCATGCTGAGAAGCAAAAGGTCCACTCGGGTCTCCAGACCCCCAATAGTGACCAAATAGGACCGGTATACATGGTCCACAACAATAGTATCCCCTACCGGGGTAGATACATGCACTGGCAGCTCAAGACTCCCTCGGGTCGTGCCCAAATGAGGAGCAAAATATGTAGACACATAAGAATAAGTAGAACCGGGATCAAACAATACCGAGGCATCTCCGTGGCAGATTGAAATAATACCTGTAATGACAGCATCAGAAGTAACAGCCTCAGATCGGCCCTGAAAAGCATAGCATCTAGCCTGTCCGCCTGATCGGCCTCCCCCTCGGGGGTGACCCCTAGCTGGCTGACCCTCACCCCTAGCTGGCAAGGCGGATGGTGAAGTAGAAGGACCAGATGTCGAGGGCTGCCCCCTCTACTGATAAGATCTGGAAACAAGACGGGAACACTATCTACGGTGGTGCCCAAACTCTCCGCACTTGTAGAAACTCCCCGGGCTGGGGGCTATGACTGATAAGGACCCCTGGCGCTGGAGTGGCCAGCTGATGAACTAGGCCGAGATGAACTCTGAGTAGATGGGGCCTGTGAAAAACTCTAAGTTGGCATGGTACTGAGGGATGGCTGGCTCTGGTGTGAACCCTGATAACCCTGACAAGAAGACCACCCACGACGATCCGAGCGACCCGATTGCGAAAATCTGAAAGAGCAACCTCGGCTCTGGTGACTCTGGCCTCTGCTCTGAGTGCCACTGGAACTGGCTGAACCTCGAGGCCTCTTGGCCTCCCTCTCGTCCCACTCTCTGCGACGATCTGACTCTATGTCGCGAGCAATATTCACAGCCTCCTCAAATGTACGACTCAAAACCCTCTCTCGAGTCATCAAAATACGAATGGGATAAATGAGGCCGTCCACAAAGCGTCCAATCCTCTCTCTGTCGGAAGGAACCAACCACGGTGCATGTCTAGACAACTCTGTAAACCTAATCTCCTACTCTGACACTGTCATGTCCCCCTGACAGAGACCCTCAAACTGCCTACGCATCTCCTCTCTCTGAGATCGAGGCACCCATTTCTCCAAGAACATAGTATAGAACTCCGACCATGATAGTGGTGCTGCCTCGGCCGGCCTGCGGCGCTCATAACCCTCCAACCAAGCGAAGGCTTGTCCCTGAAACTGAAAGGTAGTGAAAGATACCCCACTAGACTCCAATATCCCTGCCGTACGAAGCATCCGACGGCACTTATCCAGAAAACCTTGGGCGTCCTCGCCCGGAGCACTGGTGAACACTGGAGGAGATAACCTGGTGAACCTTTCGAGACGACACTGCTCATCGTCCATCATAGCTGGGACCCTGTCCCCCTGAATCTGATCTACTGGCTGAACTGGAACCGTAGGCTGAACTGGAGAAGCCTCTGGTGTCTGCAAGCTCTGCACTGCTGTCTCTAGAGTGCGTGCTGCGGGGGTCTGATGACCACTCCCAGTCCCTGATGCAGCTACTACGGTAGTAACTGAAACTGCCTGTGCCAAGCCAGTGCAAACTGCTAGTATCTGGGCCACGGTCTCCTTTAGATCCGGAATGACGATGGGCACAGCTGGTGCCTGAACTAGCGCTGCTGGAACCTCTGCAACTGGGGGCTGTAGGTCAGCTGGTACTGCATCAGCTGCCCGACCTCTGCCTCGACCACGGCCGCGTCCACGGCCTCTAGCAGGTGGTAGTGGTAGTCGTCCTCCCCGTCCGGAAGCTCGAGTTCTCGCCATCTGCGAGAGAATAGAATGTCAAAGTTCAGTTCAAGTCAAAGGTAATCGCACGATAAGAATTCCAAGAATTGAAACTTTTCCTAAAAGGTTTGCAGCCTCCAGAGGATAAGTACAGGCGTTCCTGTATTGATCCACGAAACTCTACTAAACCGGCTCATGACTCGCGAGACCTGTTAACCTAGGCTCTGATACCAACTTGTCACGACCCAAACAGCGGTCGTGATGGCGCCCAACACAATGCTAGGCAAGCCCGACCATATTATCTCTTAAACCAGCCAACTATTAATTCTAATTAATTCAGTTAAGCTTAAACAGCAGGTGATCATATCAAAATGGTAACGTAATAGCAAAAGCATACAAAATACGGTCTCAACCATATCGTGGTGTCACGAGTCTGAGCCTCTACAGAATAAGCATCCTAGTACAAACAATTCTAAGCAAGATGAAAACAACAAAATGGTAAAGAAGGAGAAAACAGGTTCTGCGGACGCCGGCAGCTACCTCGTAGTCTCTGCAAAAGTAAATAATGATCAGCAACTACAACAACTCAACTGCTCTCGGGCACCTGTGGATCTGCATATAAAGTGCAGGGGAGTGGGGTGAGTATATTTCAACTCAGTGAGTAATAATAATAAACAGTAACTGAAAGTAAGAACTCCTGTGCTATCACTAAACAGTTCTAAGGCAAACCCCCCACAGGTAAGTCATCACTATAGTAAGTACTCTGATCACCAGTCCACATCTATCTCATCCAGGTCCCACACTGACTAACTCCTCACTCGAACCACAGCGGTGTACAACCATCTCAATATATGGAGACATATACATGTGTCCATAAGGTATAAGTATCTGAATAACTATAATGTTGCGGCATTCAGCCCGATCCAGTATATATATATACTGCTGTGGCGTGCAGCCCGATCCAATATATATACTGCTGCGGCATGTAGCCTAATCCAATATATATACTGCTGCGGCGTGCAGCCCGATCCAATACTTATACTACTACGGTGCGCAGCCCGATCCAATATATATATATACTGCTGCGGCGTGCAACCCGATCCAATATGTATACTGCTGCGGCGTGCAGCCCAATCGAATATTTATACTGCTGCAGCGTGCAACCCGATCCAATATATATATACTGCTGTGACGTGCATCCAATCCAATATGTATAGTGTTTCGGCGTGCAACCCGATCTAATATATATACTGCTGCGACGTGCAGCCCGATCCAATATATATATGTATATAGTACCTCCTAACGGGTCCTCGACCCTGTCCCAATTAGTATAGGATTGGCCTTTCAGGCCCACTCAGCTAAATTCGGGAGTTTCCACACTAAGTAAGCTATCTCTCGCAGTGCATATCAAGTACTGGCTCTTAGTATGCTATTCAGCTAGTTTTACGACTGAGTATAAGTTTACAACACGATATAAGGGTCACCTAGCTCTATAGGCCCCCCAATGATCTACAGATCGGCACAAGGCCCCAAACATGGCTATTAGCCTAATTACACAGTCATAATCTCATTATCAGTCATAATACACAGTATTCTATTAGCCGAGAAGGACCAAGTCCGAACACCCAATCACAATGTCACCACGCCCATCACAAGACGCGTATCTCATCTCAACATAGCACTGTGAAGTGCTAGTACGGGGTTTCAAACCCTCAGTAGATTATTTACTGTCACCACTCACCTCGAATCGGTAGAAGCCTCAGTCCGCCTTGCACTTGCCTCGCAAATCGATCTCCTCGGATGCCAAATCTGCTCAAAATCATAGAGGATACGTCAATATATGCAATGACACACAACCCATTCGAAGTAACTCCCAATTCCACCAAAACCCACTAAGTTGTCAAAACCCGACTTTTGATATGCTTCTCGAAAAATTACAACAGTTACATATTCAGAACCCTCGTCTCAATACGAGTCTATACATATAGAGTTTTCCAAAATCGGACTCCGATTGCCCACTCAAATCGACATTTTACTAAAGCCCCGGCTTAGGCTAAATTTCCCCACAATTTGATCCAATTTCAGTGAAATAGAGGAGGATTTCAAGATAAAAACGCGTAAATGAACCATAAAACTCACCTCCGATGATGACCCGATGATCTCCCAGCAATATCCCGTCCAAATGGCCCAATTTCGCCTCTCAATACCGAGCCCTAATATTTTTGTAACTACTTAAATTTACCCCTTCTGTTATTTTTAACACAGGCACGATTTCCACTCATGCGGCTCCTGACTCGCTCCTGCGAGTCTGCTTCTGCGATTCCATAACAAGCTGCCTAGTTCCGCTTCTGCGGTCCAGGTCTCGCACCTGCGAGACCGCATAGGCGGACTGGGCTCCACTTCTGCGAAGTTCCCTGGCCTGGCCTCCTTCGCTCCTGCGATCATGGCCTCGCTTCTGCGAGCCCGCCCCTACGGATCCTTGGCTGCTTCTGCGGAAGTCCCCAGCTTAGCCTAATCTCGCTCCTGCGAAAATATTTCTGCCCCTACGCTCTGCTTCTGCGGTCCCCCACCCGCAGAAGCGAAAACACCAGAAGCCCAAAAATCCAGACCTGCAAAATGCATGATTTTCTCCCGTTTAACCTACCGAAACCACTCCGGGTCCCCCGGGACCCCAACGAAAGCCACAAACATACTCCATAGCACCATATGAACTTGCTCCAATGATAAAAACACATACTTTAACACGAAAAAACATCAAATTCAAGCAATTCAAGCCTAAGTTTTCATTCAAACTTCTGCAACCGACATTCGATCAAAACCCTGACCGAACGACATCCGAATGACCTAAACTTTTGCAGGCACATCCAAAATCACCTAACGGAACTAGTGCAACTATCAGAATTCCATTCCGACTCCCGGATCAAAATCGCCAAAATTCAACTTTAGCCAATTCAAGCCTAAAACTACACCGGACCTCCAAATTCACTTCCGATCCCTCTCCTAGCTCATAAATGACCTCCCGGAGCTGACCGAATCATCAGAATTTGATTCCGAGCTCTCTAACTCACAAGTCAATATCCAGCTGACTCTTCTCAACTATTCCTTCTTCTAAGAGACTATTTGTCTCAATTTCAACCAAACTCAACCCGGATTGACTCAAACTTACCCAACATACATACCACAACATCAACAAACATATAACGGGGATTACGGGGTGATAACTCACATGATGACGGGCCAGGTCATCACAAGAAAGGCGCAGGATTAACAAGATGGAATAATTTTTTGTTCTTTTCTGTAATTGAGTACATACTTTTAATTGATATGCAGACTATTATTTTGTATATTATTACTGGAAATGAATATGCTGATTTGTTTATCCTTTATTCATATAATTTTTATTAGAAGCTATAGTTCATGATGAAATAGCTACACATAAAGGAATATTGTCACGACCCCAAACCCGGTCGTGATGGCGCCCAACACACTGCTAGGCCAGCTCGACCAATCAACAGAAATCACGAAGCCGTCAACTCACATTTTAACCACTTTTAGGCATTGTAAACGCGTGATTTTTGACCCTCCCCGAGATTTTCTATATTTTTAGCGTAAAATATTTAGTGTAGTTTCAATATAGCTATTTTAGCTAAATTTGACTCTTTTACTTTATTTTTACCTCAAAATGAAAAAATAACAAAAATATGGTTTTATTAATGTTTCGTAGTCATTTTAAACTTGAAAAATACAAAAATAGTACTTTATATTTTTATTTTTTTTATAAAAAAACGAAAATAATAAAAAAATAGTTTCACAAATATTTTGTAGTTATTTTAAACTTAAAAAATATAAAAAATAGTTTTATTTTTATTATAAGTATTATAGTTATTTTGATTACCTAGGATTAATTAAATAACACCATTTTCGGTTCCGGGCGAAGAATAATATTCGGGTTCAAACTACCCGGTTTTATAATTTTCGGACCTAGCCCGTAATAAACCGAGTCCACTACACTAAGGGGGACAACACATAATGGGGATGGGGAATAAGAAGAAAAAAGACAAAAGAAAAATACAAAAGGAAAAAGACAAAAATAAAAAGATAAAAAAAAGGGGGTGGTCTCTCACGTGAAGTGAGAGACATGTTTTTTGAACGGGAGGATTTTTGTAGCAAAAGGACTGTTCATCTTCTTCTTAAAAGGAGAAGAGAACAACGGCAGACGGGGGATGGTTTTTCGGAAAAAGAAAAACAAAACCAAAGAGCTCCAGCCGTCGACCAAAACGACCCTCACCCAAACGAGCATCCTCCAGTCGTCTTCCTCCCATCGTCGACCAGCAGCGTCGACCACCATATCACTCACCAAGCAGACCACACAGTTACAACAAAACAACGCCATTGTCGACGTGCAAACAACCCCTCTAGTTGACATTCGCACATTCGCCATTTCTGTCTAAACAACCGGCTGTCCAGTCCCATCGCTGTTGCCCGCCACCAGCTTCATCCCGTCAATCATGGCCATGAACGACCAACCAAACGCCCCCTAAAACCAACAAGCTACCCGACGCCAAACCTCTATTAACGCTGCCTTTGCCGCTGCGAACCAGCTCCATCACCATCATCCAGTCCCAAACCGATACACCAGGAGGTTTTGATGTTCGAGTTTGAGGGTCTGCCAAGTTCGAGGTTCCGACGTGGTCTTGGTGACGGATCTGTTCGTGTTCAGCTTCATTGGCTTGATCTTCTTTGTAAATGGCATGGGTCACTATGATAAACTGAAAGCTGTAGTAGGTTCGTTTTTTTTGTTTGTTCTAATCTATAGGTTGTTATTAATCCTTGATTGATTTACATTAATTGTAGTTTGAGTTTTATATAATCTATCCTCCAGTTCTTGGTATTTTATCCCGTTATCTTCATTGTTGGAACGATTTAGTTACCTTAACTTTGAGTAGGTGGATATTGTACTTGGTTATTCTTGTCAATATAGAAGAACCAGAAGCATGAATTGAATATTTTTGGATATTCTAAAACATAAGTGAATAAATCCCAAACGTCACCAGGATAGTATTATGCATTTTGAGTGATATATAACTTGCATTACATCAATCTAAATGATTCCATACCTTTGGTTTAAATTTGTAAGGTTGCTCAGGTACTAATGTTTCTCTATGACGGTATTCTGTGTAGAATTGTGAAAGTAAATGGATTCATGTAAGTCAAACAAGGATAAATAAATCATTGTGGCCCTCGTTTTAATTAGCTTTAACTTAACCCTAGAACTCGAAGCGTGTCATTTAGTAAACTTCCTTGGCTCTCGCAAAGTTAAAATGCGTCGTTGATTTAGGCGCGTTATTTTAATAACATTACCTTCCTAAATTTGGGTGTGCATTTCATGCGATCCAAATCCAAATCCGAAAAATGTTGAATAAGAATCTGTCGAGGATCCGGGTGCATTTCATGTGACGTGATCCGAAAATACATTTCTTAAACGACGTTCACTTTCTTAAATAAAATAATTAAAGTGGTAAATAATTCTAAAATTGCACAATAGGATAACATGTATTAAAAATAAAAAATTAAGCCAAATATGACAGTTGAGCGACCGTGCTAGAACCACGGAACTCGGGAATGCCTAACACCTTCTCCCGGGTTAACAGAATTCCTTATCCGGATTTCTGGTACGCAGGCTATTAAATAGAGTCAAACCTTTCCCCAATTCGGGATTCAAACCGGTGACTTGGGACACCATAAATCTCCCAAGTGGCGACTCCGAATCTCTCAATAAATGAATCCCACTTTGGTTGTCCTTTAATTGGAAAAACTCTCTTTTATATTGCGCCCTCGCGGGTGCGGTAAAAAGGAGGTGTGACAGCTCTGGCGACTCCACTGGGGACGATAAACTCAGAACCACTGGTTCAGGGTTTAAGAATTCGAGCTTGGAATAATTGTTGTATTTGGCTTATTTATTATCCGATTTTATTATATGTTTGTATTAATGTGCAAAATGATATTTTTATCGCTTTGATATTTTTTGAACTGTACATATAAATTGTGCCGAAACCAATCTCCTCTCTGAGTCTTCTAAATCATGAAGAAGGGTGCACTTCGTGTGACTTCTTTTCTGTATAGTGTCTAATTCCCGCCTTAGAACGAGGTTTGGATAAGTTGCAAAACCGGTGAAGCTTCTGTATTCCCGGGTTGCTGCCTCCTCCTCGGCTCGAGTTGTCCGTTCGGGTAAGCCAGGTCTAGAACAATAAACCCGGGTTTTTAAACCTAGAATAACAAAGCTTCATGCCGGATCCCTAGTAGGAACGTTTATTTGCATCATGTTGCATTTGACTTAGGGGACTCAACACAGGGGTTGGGTCCGTCTAGAACAGGTGACCTGAAATGAAAAGACCATCCTGCTGCATCCTGTTTGTTTTATGCATATATTTGCTTCAGACTTGCAAGCTAACCGTTTTTTTTATATTGAGGAAAATGAAAAAAAATAGTCTCAAAATAGTTTGTTTTTTTTTTACTTACATAAAAAGAAAAAATAAACGTTTGTTGTAAAATAAAAAATGTTTGATCAAAATAAAAAAAAAATAGTTTCAAAATAGTTTGTTTTTTTTTACTTAAAAAGGAAAAAAAACGTTTGTTGTAAAATAAAAAATATGTGATTTCAAAATAGTTTGTTTTTTTTACTAAAAAAAAAAGAAAAATTTTGTTTTAAACTTAAAAAAAAATGTGTGTGAAAAAATAATAAATAGTTTGTTTCCTTTAAAGATGTAGTTTGTTTGACCGAACTACGCAGGTTTGATTCTCGCCATTAGGTGGGATACGTAGGCAACCCTCATCGGGTCCAACCACCCCTTCAAAAAATTTAAAAAAAAATGTCTAAGTTTTAGTTTTTAATAAAATCAAAGTGATGCTGTTTTTGAAAATAGCCGAATGTTCCGAAAGGACGCCGGAAGGCTGTTTTTGCAAAAATAGCCACTTTGAATCATTTTTAATAATTTGCGGGCACGACCTTGAAATATTCCTTGTGGAAATGTTGCAAGGCCATAGCCGCAAAATCAAGTCCGGGTTCACACCCTTTTTGCAAAAATAACGAAAAAATGTCAAAATTTTTATTTTTTGTTATAAATAAGTCGGGTAATGCTATTCTTGCTTAAAATAAGCCGAATGTCCCTCAAAGGGACGTCGGAAAGCCGTTTTTGCAAGAATAGCCACTTTGAGTCATTTGTAAATAATTTTGGACACAACCTGGAAATATTCCCTCGCGGAAATGCGAAAGGATGTATCCGCAAAAAATCAAGTTTTGAGTCATCACTCAACTTTACAAAAATAACCACTTTATCAAATAAGCCATTACATGGCCGGAGTTTTGCTTAAATAGCCACATTTTTGCATTTTAACTTCCTCAGTCTTGTGTTGGCCTGTGTCGGTGCCGAACGATGCCCCATGAGCCACAAGATAAAAAAAATTTCAAGTTTATCTTTCTTAAATAAATTTTGCAAAAATAGTCATTTTTGTCAAATAAGCCATTATGTGGCCAATTTTGTAGAAATAGTCATAATTGACACCAAAAAATATTCTTCTTCTTGTGGAAATCTCCTACACAAGTTTGTAGTTGGAGTCGGCTTCTATAATTTTCCTTCAAAAAAAAATCAAAAAATCAAAATCAAATAAATATCTCTTCACTTCTTGCATTAATTTGCAAGAACTACGCTCGGTCTGATTCATGCGGGGTCATGATACGTAGGCAATCTCCATAAGATTCAACCACAACTGTATATGTATAAAAAAAAAATGGAAGTTAATAACAAGAGAGGTTTTCAAGGATAATGGAAAAGGAAAAGCTGGAGTGATGCATGTAGCAAATACATATATGGTTAACTGACTAAGTGCATTACATCCAATGTGTGATAACATATCTGTTAAACTCTGTGAGCTTACAAGTTTGTTGCATTTTCAGAAAGTTTAGCGGTTGGCTTGACAGAATATTCTGGCCAATCACCATTACCATACTAGATCAAAAGGGCCAATTCTAGCAAGCATGTCTAGTTCCGGCAAAAGTCTCGATGGAGAGAAAACAGAGATACGGATAATGAAAGATGAGGTGGATCGGTTGAGACAGCAAATAACAGAGATGCACCTAGCCTGGGCTAGGGGACAGTCACCACCAAACCTTCCTACTCTTACACCAGTTCCAGAGCGTCCGCCTATTGATCCCTCGACGAGTGCACCAATCTATCCATATTATCAAGGGGAAAACCCTTATACATCCCAGGTTCCACCAGCTAGACAAAATACTCCTCCTCCGGTCACCCCTGTTTTTGTGGCACCTCCGCCTGCTACTTTACAGAAGTCGTCCGGTGAACCGCTTTTTCAAATACATGACAATCATTGTTATGATCCCGAGCCTACCTTTAAGGCTCCTGAACCGCATTCACACACCCCTCACTGGGATAACCCTGCAGAACCGGAAAAGCACTTCAAAAGTTTGGAGCATGAGGAAGTTATTCGGAAAGTCAAAAGCCTGGAGCAATCCTTCAGGAATATGCATGGTTTAGGCAACCAAGTCAGCGTTGCTTTCAAAGATCTGTGCCCATTTCCAGATGTCCAGTTGCTCGCCGGGTTCAAAATGCCCAAGTTTGATCTATACGAGGGGCATGGTGACCCAGTAGCCCATCTCCGAGGTTTCTGCAGCAAAATGCGAGGAGCCGGAGGGCGAGATGAAATTCGATAGCTTACTTCGGTCAGAGTTTGGGAGAGTCCGCATTAGAATGGTACACCAGGCAGGATCCCAGCAGATGGTTTACATGGGATGACCTGGCCCAAGCATTCATCGGCCAGTTTCAATATAATCTTGAAATAATCCCCGATCGCTTATCATTGCTCAAGCTAGAGAAGAAACCCGCTGAAAGCTTCAGAGAATTTGGGTTCCGCTGGAGGGAACAGGCAGCAAGGGTGGATCCCCCGATGAGAGAGAATGAAATGGTAGACTACTTCTTGCAGACACTGGAGCCAACCTACTTTAGTCACCTGGTGACATCGGTTGGTAAATCTTTCAATGAGGTGGTCAAAATGGGCGGAATGATAGAAGAGGGACTTAAGTCCAATAAGATATTGAGCTATTCCGCGTTGAAAGCAACAACTCAAGCTATTCGGAATGGCACAGGGGTTGCATTCGGGAAGAAGAGAAAAGAAGAAGTTGCAACAGTAGAGGAGGGTACTTGGTCCAGATCGAAAGGTCCTTCACCTCACTACCAAGCCAAACCCTACTACCCAAATCACCCTAATCACCCTCCCCGAAACACATATCCACCACCAAGGGCTTACAATAACCTTCCAGGACCAGGTTTCCGAGGGAATCATGCCTTCAGAAAGGAAAAGACACAAAGAACATTCACTGAGTTGGGAGAAACTTATACTGCTCTGTTCCACAAATTGAAGGAGATAGGTTTGTTGAGTCCTGTTGAGACAAGATTGCCAAATCCCCTACCCCCAAATGTGGATCGCTCAGTAAGCTGTGAGTATTGTTCAGGAGCTCTCGGACATGATACCGAGAAATGTTAGAAACTGAAACATGCAGTGCAAAATCTTATTGACACCAATAAGATCGAGGTTCAGACACCAGAGGCGCCCAACATTAATCAGAATCCATTGCCAGCTCACCCTTAAACCCATATGATCAAATTGATACACAAGGGATGGGAAAATTAAGAAGCCCGATCTGTATTCCAAAGCAAAACCAATCGGCGGAAGTTGGTATATGAGAAGTCATGCTTGGTAATCAGGAGGAGTTTTCGGTGGTTTGTTTTTGTTGTCATTTCTTTTGTCCGAGTTGTTTCTAGGGTTGTGACATAGATTTTGTCTTGTAGTGAAACCCTCTTATCTTTCCATTTTTGGTCATTTCAGTTTGCTTAGTCTTATCAAGTCTCGTTTCAGGTTTGTATTTTTTGGTTTTGCTTGTTTGTATTTGAACCTTTTCTCCGTTTAATGGAACTTTCGGTCTTTTATTACCCAGTCGTCTTTTGTTTAGTTCTTCTATATTTAGATTTGTCATCTGTTCGAACGCCGATTCTAGTGACATGACATGCACGCATAATTGTGGCCTAATCTTAAAAGTGAATCATGAAGGAATTGGAAGATAGTCATGGCATTTTAAAAGAAATAATGATTTGAGATTATTTGGAACCCGAGTCACGTGAAATTTGGGGCGGGTAAAATACAAAGAAAGCCTTAAGGGCAAAATGACCATGCTGACATGGGGTTCGCTCGTGATACTGAAATGGAAGTGTCGTCCAGCAATACTTTAAAATGGCAGATGAAAAAGGTGAATGGACGATATGGTTATCACTCCTAGCACAACCAGATGATGTCGTGAATATGTTGTTTGTACTTGACATGTTTTGAAGATTGGAATGACGAAGGCATTTTGTTCTGCTACCCAAACACTTTATCCTTCGTTAACCCTTCGAGCCTTATTTTGATTTCTTTCATACCCTTCCTTCGGAGTTAGTTGCAAAGACTAGAAACACAAGTTGAAAGACAAAAAAAAAAAAAAAAAAAAACAACCAAAAAGGAACGAAAAAGAAAAGAAAATGAAAAAATGATGAAAAAAAATGAAAAGAAGGAATTGGGAACTACGTTTGACCTGATTCCTTAAAGAGGATACGTAGGCGCTTCACAGCTCGGTCATAGTGTAAATAAAGAAATAAAAATCCCCAAGTAAAAAAAAAACCGGGGCAAAGAAAAATTGTGTTTATTGTAAATAAATTTAGGTCCGAAGGTTGTAAATTTTGAACCCAAAATTGATTTTGTTTTGAGCCTTCAATACCCTTTCTTTCTAGCCCTATCCAAATCCCACATTACGGTCCAAAGAAAGACCTTCCGATCAGTCTTCAAAAGATGCCGCGTCAGGCGAGGGATAGAGTCCTATCATAATATAACACGCTGATTCTCAGCAGAAAAGACTCCGATTCTCAGCAGAAAGGAAATACGAGAGAGTCTTGGCAGTGACACCCCAATCCCCAGCTAAAAGTAATACAAACGGGAGAGTCTTACCGGTAAAAACCTTCACAGGCACCATAAGGCGACGAAAGCTGAGAGAAAATCAAAATGAGAGAGGCTTGAAAGTGAAAACCCTTCGGGCATTACAAGTCGAACAAAGGGGATAATCAGATGGAAATCACGAGACAAAAAATCGTGAAAGGAAATTAACGACGGAGGATAGGCCATATGTGCATGTCATGACCGGTAGAGTTGGTATCCGCGTTTGATAAGTTTTTATAGTTGTTTCTTGTTAGAGAGTCAGTCCTCCCTTGTCTTCTATTTGTTGTTTCTTTTTATCTTTCCCCTTTTGTTAAAATTCTCCATCAAAGTCAGTCTAGTCAAAACATAGTGAGAAATGATTTCAAAACTTGCCACCAATTTTCCAATTATTATGCAAGGCAAGGAAATGCCATTGACGGCAAAGAAGTATGGTGCAAAGAAGATTATTAAACTGGGGCAGAAAATTTTCTTTTCAGTTTGAAAATTTTCTGGAAGTCAATCCCCACTTGGGGAAGAAGGAAAGTCTTAAGAGAAATGGTCTTCGAACCAGTGTCATCCTCAACAACCTTCAAGAAGAGTGAAACACCAAATTTTGAGGAAATGAAAATCCACCAACAATGTTATCTACAACAAGTTCCGAGGTGGTCGGACAACACAGAGTGGTAAAGGAAGAAAGGAAATCCCATCTTCAACAAAATAACCCCCAGCAAGTTGAGAACGGGGAAGGGATAAATGGAAAAACACATCCCCAACAGGAATATCATCTCCAACAAATGAAATCATTCCCCAACAAGTTTTGGGAACCCCGAGCGAGGGAAAGGAGAAAAGGAAAAAACCACCACATGAGCGGCACAACCGCTCACAATGTTTTGAACTAACAAATTTTCTTTGATTTGAAACAGGGAAAGAAAGTGCTATTGATAGCGGAAAGTCATGCCACAAGGAAGAACACCAATACTAGGGCAGAAAATTTTCTGTCGTTGTTGAAAACTTTCTCGGAGAAACGAGGAAGGCAATTCAAGATGACATGTCAGGTTTGTCCACCTTCAAATAGGATGTTTCAGGTTTGTCCACCTTCGAACAGGACGTCTCAGGTTTGTTCACTTTCATACATTGATACAATGGGAGTATTCGCCCTTGAATAGGATACAATGGGAGTATTCGCCCTCGAATAGGATACAATGGGAGTATTCGCCCTCGAATAGGATACAATGGGAGTATTCGCCCTCGAATAGGATACAATGGGAGTATTCGCCCTCGAATAGGATACAATGGGAGTATTCGCCCTCGAATAGGATACAATGGGAGTATTCGCCCTCGAATAGGATACAATGGGAGTATTCGCCCTCGAATAGGATACAACGGGAGTATTCGCCCTCGAATAGGATACAACGGGAGTATTCGCCCTCGAATAGGATACAATGGGAGTATTCGCCCTCGAATAGGATACAATGGGAGTATTCGCCCTCGAATAGGATACAATGGGAGTATTCGCCCTCGAATAGGATACAATGGGAGTATTCGCCCTCGAATAGGATACAATGGGAGTATTCGCCCTCGAATAGGATACAATGGGAGTATTCGCCCTCGAATAGGATACAATGGGAGTATTCGCCCTCGAATAGGATACAATGGGAGTATTCGCCCTCGAATAGGATACAATGGGAGTATTCACCCTCGAATAGGATACGA
The DNA here is from genome assembly GCA_032618575.1 of Nicotiana noctiflora. Classification (NCBI taxonomy): domain Eukaryota; kingdom Viridiplantae; phylum Streptophyta; class Magnoliopsida; order Solanales; family Solanaceae; genus Nicotiana; species Nicotiana noctiflora. The sequence goes on from JASVEL010006082.1 coordinate 130,906, forward strand.
TGGGAGTATTCGCCCTCGAATAGGATACGATGGGAGTATTCGCCCTCGAATAGAATACGATGGGACTATCCGCCCTCGAATAGGATATTTTACGTTTGTTTTATTTTACATTGTCCTTTGCATATTTCATAAATTATTGCAAGAATGCATTTTTAATTCAAAAGTTGCTACTAAAAGCAGGCGCCTACCTGTATAACAAAAGGCAAGTCTTCAGTCTTTACATTGCAGGTCTTGAAACCAGTAACCCACCATAAAGCAGAGAGTTACAACAAGAGTTCCCAACGCAAATTCAAGCGCATGAGTCAAAGGAAGGGAGGGAATGAAAGAAATTTTCCCAGCATCATTATCCTCAGCAGGTAAGTAAACAATTCTAAAGATATCCCCAGCAGTCAGGAGGGAAAGCAACACGACCCAGGAGAAAAACAGTTCCGAAACAAGGTAATTTAGGAGAAATGATGGTTCAAGAGACGATGCAGGAAGAAGAAATTGGTACAGGAAGCAAAGGAAGGCGATCAAGATGGGATGAAATTAGAAGTTGTAGTTGAAGTCAGGGAGCCCGCCTGAAGAATGGAGTGGCGATTTAGTTTTGAAGTTATAGTTGAAATCAGGGAGCCCGCCTGGAGAATGGAGTGGCGATTTAGTTTTGAAGTTGTAGTTGAAGTCAGGGAGCCCGCTCGGAGAATGGAGTGGCGATTTATTGTGAAGTTATAGTTGAAGTCAGGGAGCCCGCCTGGAGAATGGAGTGGCGATTTTATTTTGAAGTTGTAGTTGAAGTCAGGAGCCCGCCTGAAGAGAGGAATGGCGATTTATTTTCAAAAGAGGTTGAAGTCAGGAGCCCGCCTGAAGAGAGGAATGGCGATTTATTTTCAAAAGAGATTGAATTCAGGAGCCCGCCCGAAGAGAGGAATGGCGATTTATGTCAAAAGATGTTGTTGAAGTCAGGGAGCCCGCCTGAAGAATGGAGTGGCGATTTATTTTCAAAAGAGGTTGAAGTCGGGGAGCCCGCTCGAAGAATGGAGTGGCGATTTATTTTAAAGTTGTAGTTGAAGTCGGGGAGCCCGCCTCTGAAGAATGGAGTGGCGATTTATTTTGAAGTTGTAGTTGAAGTCGGGGAGCCCGCCTGAAGAATGGAGCGACGATTTATTTTTGAAGTTGGTTAAGGAAAGCGGCGAGTGTAACGGAAATCCCAAGCATGAATCGGAAGGAAGGCAACCGGAATGCGAGTCAACGATCCGAGATGACAACCGAAGTTTAGTCACAATAAACAAAAAAAAACAAAAAAAAGAGGCATGAAGCCAATCCAAAATCCGAAGTTGATGAAAGATGTGGCATGCTCAAGACATGGCCGAGGTCACAAGAACTGTATACCTGGTCTTGATTCGAAAAGCAGCACCTGCAACTACCAAGTATCAAGGTTCAAATTTAGAGTCCGCATGAAGCACCAACCAATACTCAAGATCAAGCTTCACAAGACTTATAGATAGGAATCTTGTAACTAGTAGCTGATAGGCTTAGTTAGTCTTTCTCATGTTTTGATTTTTGATGTAATAGCAGGACCACGGACCAGAACTTCGATGGATCAGAACCTCGACGGAACGACACCTCGACTGGCTCTCCACCTCGGTATACCCCTTCCTCACTCACTTTCGAACTACACGTGGCCTGATTCCTTTATAGCCAAGGATATGTAGGCAGCTCAGATACAAGGGCTCGGTCACATTCCTCTTCTTTTAGTTTAGTCCCTCCGAATAAGGGTCGGGTCAAAAACACTTGTCTAATCGTTCTTTGTCTGAAAACTCTTTGTGTTTTCAGTCAAAGAGGGGCAGCCTGTAAACACGTGATTTTTGACCCTCCCCGAGATTTTCTATATTTTTAGCGTAAAATATTTAGTTTAGTTTTAATATAGCTATTTTAGCTAAATTTGACTCTTTTACTTTATTTTTACCTCAAAATGAAAAAATAACAAAAATATGGTTTTATTAATGTTTCGTAGTCATTTTAAACTTGAAAAATACGAAAATAGTACTTTATATTTTTATTTTTTTATAAAAAAACGAAAATAATAAAAAAATAGTTTCACAAATATTTTGTAGTTATTTTAAACTTAAAAAATATAAAAAATAGTTTTATTTTTATTATAAGTATTATAGTTATTTTGATTACCTAGGATTAATTAAATAACACCATTTTCGATTCCGGGCGAAGAATAATATTCGGGTTCAAGCTACCCGGTTCTATAATTTTCGGACCTAGCCCGTAATAAACCGAGTCCACTACACTAAGGGGGGACAACACATAATGGGGATGGGGAATAAGAAGAAAAAAGACAAAAGAAAAATACAAAAGGAAAAAGACAAAAATAAAAAGACAAAAAAAAGGGGTGGTCTCTCACGTGAAGTGAGAGACATGTTTTTTGAACGGGAGGATTTTTGTAACAAAAGGACTGTTCATCTTCTTCTTAAAAGGAGAAGAGAACAACGGCAGACGGGGGATGGTTTTTCGGAAAAAGAAAAACAAAACCAAAGAGCTCCAGCCATCGACCAAAACGACCCTCACCCAAACGAGCATCCTCCAGTCGTCTTCCTCCCATCGTCGACCAGCAGCGTCGACCACCATATCACTCACCAAGCAGACCACACAGTTACAACCAAACAGTGCCATTGTCGACGTCCAAACAACCCCTCTAGTTGACATTCGCACATTCGCCATTTCTGTCTAAACAACCGGCTGTCCAGTCCCATCGCTGTTGCCCGCCACCAGCTTCATCCCGTCAATCATGGCCATGAACGACCAACCAAACGCCCCCTAAAACCAACAAGCTACCCGACGCCAAACCTCTATTAATGCTGCATCTGCCGCTGCGAACCAGCTCCATCACCATCATCCAGTCCCAAACCGATACACCAGGAGGTTTTGATGTTCGAGTTTGAGGGTCTGCCAAGTTCGAGGTTCCGACGTGGTCTTGGTGACGGATCTGTTCGTGTTCAGCTTCATTGGCTTGATCTTCTTTGTAAATGGCATGGGTCACTTTGATAAACTGAAAGCTGTAAAAGGTTCGTTTTTTTTGTTTGTTCTAATCTATAGGTTGTTATTAATCCTTGATTGATTTACATTAATTGTAGTTTGAGTTTTATATAATCTATCCTCCAGTTCTTGGTATTTTATCCCGTTATCTTCATTGTTGGAACGATTTAGTTACCTTAACTTTGAGTAGGTGGATATTGTACTTGGTTATTCTTGTCAATATAGAAGAACCAGAAGCATGAATTGAATATTTTTGGATATTCTAAAACATAAGTGAATAAATCCCAAACGTCACCAGGATAGTATTATGCATTTTGAGTGATATATAACTTGCATTACATCAATCTAAATGATTCCATACCTTTGGTTTAAATTTGTAAGGTTGCTCAGGTACTAATGTTTCTCTATGACGGTATTCTGTGTAGAATTGTGAAAGTAAATGGATTCATGTAAGTCAAACAAGGATAAATAAATCATTGTGGCCCTCGTTTTAATTAGCTTTAACTTAACCCTAGAACTCGAAGCATGTCATTTAGTAAACTTCCTTGGCTCTCGCAAAGTTAAAATGTGTCGTTGATTTAGGCGCGTTATTTTAATAACATTACCTTCCTAAATTTGGGTGTGCATTTCATGCGATCCAAATCCAAATCCGAAAAATGTTGAATAAGAATCTGTCGAGGATCCGGGTGCATTTCATGTGACGTGATCCGAAAATACATTTCTTAAACGACGTTCACTTTCTTAAATAAAATAATTAAAGTGGTAAATAATTCTAAAATTGCACAATAGGATAACATGTATTAAAAATAAAAAATTAAGCCAAATATGACAGTTGAGCGACCGTGCTAGAACCACGGAACTCGGGAATGCCTAACACCTTCTCCCGGGTTAACAGAATTCCTTATCCGGATTTCTGGTACGCAGGCTATTAAAAAGAGTCAAACCTTTCCCCAATTCGGGATTCAAACCGGTGACTTGGGACACCATAAATCTCCCAAGTGGCGACTCCGAATCTCTCAATAAATGAATCCCACCTTGGTTGTCCTTTAATTGGAAAAACTCTCTTTTATATTGCGCCCTCGCGGGTGCGGTAAAAAGGAGGTGTGACAGGCATAAACAAAGATAGAATGATAATATTAAAAATATCCAAATACGGGGATTACACATCCCAAACTAACAAAACCTCCCAAAAGAGCAGGAGTCACAAATCATGAGCCTCTACCAGAATATATGAAGTGTAATAGTGTATACAACAGTGCTCTAGTGCGAAAATAGTGTGGAATAGACTAAACAAAATGAGAATAAACTGGAGAGTCAGCTCTCGACTGTCCAAAAGCAACTCCCAAGCAGCTATAGAATCAAGTCCGATGCGATGTACCTGGATCTGCATACAAGGTGCTAGGAGTAAAGTGAGTACTTCCGGACTCAGTGGTAATAAGCAGGGGTAAGACAGCGAAGGTAAGAATACCCAATATAGCACTAAGTAAAGCAATACACAAATACGCTGCAACAGTGTCAACATGAACAATATCCGGAATAGCCATATCCACTAACAACATAACAGCTAACAACATAACAGCTAACAGGTATAGCTAAATGCAATGCAATGCATGAATATGACCGTACGGCGCGTAGCCCGATCCATTTGGGTACCCGTGCTCACTGTGGGGGTTCAGACTCTGGAGGAGCTCCTACAGCCCAAGCACAATATCATGATACGCTGCAGCACGTATCTCGATCCACTACCAGTCAGCTAATATGCAATGCAGCCTCACATGCCCAAAAGTAGTGTTTGAAAACTCTTTTTATCATTTTTCGGTAGAAAACAGTATATCAGAAATTCCAGAGTTTGGAAAACCATTATGACAGCAGTAGCTCAGGACTGGCAGTAAAATAGCATGTCAATATCACAAAAACAATAATAAGGATCCTCGTAGGATCCCAATAACTGGCTCACAACCCAAAAATGTACACAACCATCCAAGTAGAAGGTTTACCAGCTCAATAGTAGCCAAAAACACAGTATCGTATCAACAGGTCGGACTAAGCCATAGTCCCCAATCACATTTGACCCCGCACTCACAGGAAAGTACGTGTCTTTCCTCAATATAGCATCACAAAGTGGTATACCGGGTTTTCGAACCCGCTGGTCATCACCCGCACCCATTACTCACCTCGCCTTGGCTCGACGACTAGTTCGCAAAGCCCTTGCCACGAGAATCGGCCTCCACATGTTTAGAATCTGATCAAATTCAATATAAATACATCAAAATAGGCCAATGGGACATTACCCAGTCAAAATAACTCAAATTACTCCAAAAACTACAAAGTTGCCAAAACTCGACTTTCTATACGCTTCTTGAAAAACTACAAAAGTCACATATTCATAATCCCCGTCTCAACACGAGTCCATACATATAAAATTTATCAAAATCGGACTCCGTTTGCCCATTCAAATCAGTGATTTTCCATAACCCAGGTTTTGGGCTAAAATCCCCCATTAATCTCCCATTAACGGTGAAATACTCGAAGATTCCATGATAAAATAACGTATTTAGGCCATAAAACTTACCTCCGGTGAAATTCCCTTCAATTCCCGTCAATATGCTCTCTTAGAACTCAAAAATGGAGGTTATGGGTATATGGTTCGCGAATACACTGTTCTGATATTTTAACATACTTACAGTTAGTTTACTCTATGCGATCGCAGCCATTGGCTCGCGATTGCGATGAACAAAACTTCCAAGCTCCAAAAATGCTATATGCGATCGCGGCCCTTGGCGTGTGATCGCGATGCACAAAATCTGACCGGCCAATTTTCCTTCTACGCGATCGCGACACACCCTCCGCGATCGCACAACTTCCAACTTCGACCCTACGCGATCGCATGAGACTACCCGCGATCGCATTGCTTCCCAACTTTGCCCTACGCGATCGCAAACTCATCCTCGCGATCGTAGAGCTCAACATCTTCCTCTTACGCGATCGCATGCACAACTTCGCGATTGCGAAGAACAAAAATTCTCTGCATTTATTGCAGCAGAAAAAATAGTGGGTTTTGGCACAAAATGGTCCGTTTGGACCCCCGAATTCATCCCGAGGCCCCCGGGACCCCAACGAAAATCACCAACCTACTCCAAAACATGATACAAACTTGTCCCAATCATAAAAACACACCCTTAAACACAAAAATCATCGAATCAAAGCAGATTCAAGGCTAAGTTTCATTTAGAACTTCTGAAACCAACATTCAATCAAAAACCCGACCAAACGACATCCGAATAACCTGAAAATTTGCAGACACATCTAAAATCACCTAACGGAGCTACTGCAACTATCGAAATTCCATTTCGAATCCCGGATCAACATCTCACCTACCGTTTGGATTTCGCCAAAATTCAACCTTAGCCAATTCAAGCCTATTTCTACACCAGACCTCTAAATTCAATTCCGATCGCTCCCCTAAGTCATAAATCACCTCCCGGAACTAACCGAATCATCAAAATTTGATTCCGAGCCCTCTAACTATATAGTCTACTCCAGGTTGACTTTTCTTAAACAAGCTTCATTTCCAAAGGCTATTTGCCTTATTTTCAACCAGAATCACTTCTAACTTACCCGATAGACTCTAACACCGATATAGAAACATGAAACATATAAATGAAAGGTAACGGGGTGGCAATTCCCGTGATGATGGGCGGGTCGTCACATTCTCCCCCACTTAAGCAAACGCTCGTCCTCGAGCAGGTCAATAAACATACCTGGAGACTTAAATAAGTGAGGATATCTGCTCCGCATCTCGCGCTCGATCTCCCAAGTGGTCTCTTCCACGGGTCGACCTCTCCACTGAACCTTAACTGATGCAATGTCCTTGGACCTCAATCTCCTCAACTGACGACCTAATATAGCTATAGGATCCACATCGTAGGTCAAGTCATCATCAAGCTGAATAGTGCTAAAGTCCAATACATGCGATGGGTCGCCAACATATTTCCGGAGCATGGATACGTGGAACACTGGATGAACACCCGATAGACTGAAGCAAGCATATATGCCGCCTCTCCAATCCTCTTGAGGATCTCAAAAGGGCCAATAAATCTCGGATTGAGCTTTCATTTCTTCCAAAATCTCATGACGCCCTTCATCGGTAAAACCTTCAGTAAGACTTTCTCACCCACAGAATAAGACACATCCCGAACCTTCGGTCCGCATAACTCTTCTGGCGCGACTGAGCTATGCGAATCTCTCCTGAATGACCTTCACCCTATCCAAAGCATCCTGGACTAACTCTATCCCCAACAACCTTGCCTCACCGGGCTCAAACCAACCAATTGTAGATCTACACCGTCTCCCATATAAAGCCTCATACGGCGCCATCTGAATACTAGATTGGTAGCTGTTGTTATAGGCAAACTCTACGAGAGGCAAATAATCATCCCATGAACCACCGAAGTCAATAACACAAGCTTTCAACATATCTTCTAAGATCTGAATAGTACGCTCGGAATGTCCGTCCGTATGAGGATGGAATGCAGTACTCAACTCGACCTGCGAGCCCAACTCACGCTAAAATGTCCTCCAGAACTATGAAGTAAACTGAGTACCTCTGTCTGATATGATAGAAACTGGAACTCCATGCAATCTAACAATCTCCCGAATGAATATCTCAGCTAACCGCTCCGAGGAGTATGTAGTACACACAGGAATGAAGTGAGCTGACTTGGTCAGCCTATCTACAATCACCCAAACTGAATCAAACTTCCTCGCTGTCAGAGGGAGTCCAGTAACAAAGTCCATAGTGATCCTTTTCCACTTTCACTCGGGAATATCAATGTGCTGAAATACGCCAACGAGCCTCTGATGCTTAAACTTAACCTGCTGACAGTTGAGGCACCGTGCTACATGCCTAACAATGTCCATCTTTATCTTTCTCCACCAATAATGCTATTTCAAATCTTGGTACATCTTCGCGGCACCTGGATGAATAGAATACCACGAGCTATGGGCCTCCTCCAATATCAACTCACGAAAGCCATCAACATTGGGCACACATATCTGGCCCTGCATCCTCAATACACCGTCACTATCAATGGTGACATCTCTAGCATCATCATGTTGAACTCTGTCCTTAAGGACAAGCAAGTGTGGATCATCATACCGGTGCTCACGAATACGATCACATAGAGAAGACCGAGATACAACACAAGCCAATACCCTGCTGGGCTCTGAAATGTCTAACCTCACTAGCCGATTGGCTAGGGCCTGAACATCATAAGCAAATGATCTCTCCTCAACTGGAATATATGCCAAGCTCCCCATACTAACCGCCTTACGGCTCAAATCATCGGCCACCACATTGGCCTTCCCCGGATGATTTAGAATAGAAATGTCATAATCCTTGAGCAACTCAAGCCATCTCTGTTGTCTCAAATTAAGATCCATCTGTTTGAACAAATGCTGGAGACTACGATGATCGGTATATACCTTACAGGACATGCCGTACAAATAGTGCCTCCAAATCTTCTAGGCATGAACTATGGCAGCTAACTCCAAATCATGAACAGGGTAGTTCTTCTCAAGAGGCTTCAACTGCCGAGAAGCATAAGCAATCACTCTACCCTCCTACATCAATACACAACATATCCCCACTCTCGAGGCATCACAATATACAGTATATGAACCTGAAGCTAATGGCAACACTAATATTGGAGCTGTGGTCAAAGCTGTCTTGGCTTTTGAAAGCTCTCACACTCATCCGACCACACGAATGGTGCACCCTTCTGAGTCAACTTAGTCAAAGAAGAAGCAAGGGATGAAAATTCCTGAACAAACCGGCAATAATACCCCGCCAAACCAAGAAAACTCCTGATCTCTGTAGCTGAGGACGGTCTAGGCTAACTTTGCACCGCCTCTATCTTCTTCGGATCAATCTGAATACCATCACGAGACACCACATAACCCAGAAATGCTACAGATTCGAGCCAAAACTCGCACTTGGAGAATTTAGCATACAACTTCTCCTCTCTCAACCTCTATAACACAATGCTCAAATGCCGAGCAAGTTCCTCCTGAGTACGGGTGTAGACTAGAATGTCATCAATGAACACAATCACGAATGAATCCAAATACGGCCTGAACACACTTCATCAGATGCATGAATGCTGTTGGGGCGTTGGTCAGCCCAAAAGACATCACAAGGAACTCATAGTGGCCATATCTAGTCCTGAATGCAGTCTTTATAATATCAGAGTCCCTGATCTTCAGCTGATGATAGCCTGAACAAAGATCAATCTTAGAAAACACTCTCGCACCCTGTAACTAATCAAATAAATCATCAATGCGCGGTAGAAGGTACTTGTTGTTCACTGTTACCTTGTTCAATTGTCTATAATCAATACACATCCGCATGTTAACAAATAACACCGGTGCACCTCACGGGGACAAACTTGGGTGAATGAATCCCTTATCCAAAAGATCCCGAAGTTGTTCTTTCAATTCATTCAACTCAGCTGGTGCCATCCGATAAGGAGGAATAGAAATGGGCTGAGTGCCCAGCACCAAGTCAATGCCAAAATCAATGTCCATGTCCGGTGGCATACCCAGCAGGTCTGAGGGGAATACATCTGGAAAGTCCGTCACAATAGGTACAGAATCAATGCTTGGAAACTCAGCTCCCACATCCCTCACAAATGCTAAATACGAAAAACACCCATTTTCAACCATTCTCTGAACCTTTAAGAACGAAATAACACGGTTAGGGACGAAATCAGTCGAACTCGGCCACCCAATATGAGGAATACTAACAATAGCCAACGTAACTGTCTTAGCATGACAGTCCAATATAGCATGGCAAGGAGACGGCCAGTTCATGCCCAATATCACATCGAAGTCCACCATCCCTAACAATAACAGATCCATCTGGGTCTCCAGACCCCCAATAGAAATAACACAGGATCTATAGACATGATCCACAATAATCGTATCACCCACTAGGGTGGATACATGAACAGGCAAATCAAGACTACCACGGGTCGCACCTAAGTGATGTGCAAAATAAGAAGACACGTACGAATCGGGATCAAATAGAATAGAGGCATCTCTGTGACAGACAGAAATGATACCTGTAACCACTGCATCGGAGGCAACTGCATCACGCCTGTCAAGAAGTGCATAGAATTGTGCCTGGCCCCCACTGGATCTCTCCTCACCTCTGGGGTAACTACGAGAAGGCTGACCTCCACCTCTGCTAGCCTGAGATGGTGCTGAAGAGGAGGGCTAATCCCTCTGATGAGACATGTCCCTACGAAGACGAGGGCACTGCCTCCTCATGTGGCCAAACTCGCCACACTCAAAATAGCTACCTGGTGCTGGAGAAGGGGACTGAAGGGAACCCATCGCCGCAGACGAACCCTGGGCTGAAGAAGTAGTAGGTGCTGCACTCTGAGCTGTGAGGGCACTAAGTGAAGACTGGCCCTGCTGGAATCCCTAACGACCACGACCAGAAGAAGAAGCTCCGCTCTGCTCAGGGCGGCCTGAATGAGAAGGTTTATATGTGCGGCCTCTGCCTTGCTGAAAATGCCCTCTAGATGGAGCACCGCTGAAGCTACCAGAACCAGGAGGCCTCTTGGCCTCCCTCTCCTCTCGCTCCCGGCGACGATTCGCCTCAATGGAGCGTGCCATATCTACAACCTACTTAAAAGATGATGATAGTACTCTCTCTCTCTGGTCATCAGAATGCGAATAGAGTAGTTGAGGCCATCAATGAACCTCATAATCCTCTCCCGTTCAGTCGAGATCATCCATGTGGCATGTCTAGTCAGCTGTGTATATCTCAGCTCATATTGTCTCACTGACATGTCGCTCTATATCAACCACTCAAACTAGCGATGAAGCTCCTCACGATGGGACTTTGGTACATACTTCTCTAAGAATAGAGTAGAAAACTGCTGCCAGGTGAGAGGTGCTGCTCCTTCAGGCCTACGCCTCTCAAACTCCTCCCACCAATCGAATGCCGGACTAGTAAACTGAAAGGTAGTAAATGAAACACCGCTGGACTCAAGAATCCCAGCTGTACGTAACATCCTCTGGCACTTATCTAAGAAACCCTGGGCATCCTCACCCTCAGTACCACTGAAATGAGGTGGCTGGAGTCTACCAAATCTCTTTAGGCAACGGTGCTCATCGTTTGGCATAACCTGTACCACATGCTCTAGGGCCGATGCAGCTGGAATAGCTGGAGCAACGGCCTAAGCTGGGACCGCCTCTGGCGTCTGAAGTCCCTGTACCACCTGTGCAGGTGTGCGAGCTGCAGGGGTTTGCTGACCACCCCCTGTCTGGGATGTCGCTGCTGTAGCGGTAGCTGATACTACCTGAGCCAATCTGGAACACACTGATAATATCTGGGCCAGAGTCTCCTGAAGACCAGGAATGGCAATAGACACCATCTGGGCCTGAGCTGGGGCTGCTGGAGCATCAACCATTGGGGGCTGCCCATGAATAGGTACAACAGGTGGGTCAGCTAGCACTGCCTCAGCTGCCCTACCTTTACCTCGACCACGGCCGCGTCCACGGCCTCTAGCAGGTGGCAATGGTGGTTGTCCACCTCGTCCTGAAGCTCGAGTTCTCGCCATCTGCGAGAGAATAGAATTTAGAAGTTCAGTTCTTAGGACAACAAGATCGCACGACAGAGTTCAAGAAATGGGAAGTGTTTCCTAAAGGTTCGCAGCCTCCCGGGGATAAGTACAGGCGTCCCCGTACCGATCCACAAGACTCTACTAACCGGCTCAAGACTCATGAGGCCTAGTAACCTAGGCTACGATACCAATGTGTCACGACCCCATACCCGGTCGTGATGGCACCCAGCACACTGCTAGGCAAGCCCGACCAATCAACAGAAATCACGAAGCTGTCAGCTCACATTTTTAACCACTTTTAGGCATAAACAAAGATAGAACGATAATACTAAAAATATCCAAATACGGGGATTACACATCCCAAACCAACAAAACCTCCCAAAAGACCAAGAGTCACAAGTCATGAGCCTCTACCAGAATATATGAAGTGTATTATTGTATACAATGGTGCTCAAGTGCGGAAATAGATAAAAATAGGAATAAAGATAAGCTGGAGAGAGTTAGGTCCTGCGGACGCGGGCAGCAACCTTGACTATCAAGAGACCACTCGAAGCAACTAAGGAATCAAGTCTGCTGTGATGTACCTGGATCAACACACAAGGTGCATGGAGTAAAGTGAGTACTTCTAGACTCAGTGGTAATAAGCAGGGGTAAGACAACGAAGGTAAGAATACCCAATATGGCACTAAGTAAAGCTATACACAAATACCCTGCAACATTGTCAACATGAATAGTATCCAGAATAGCCATATCCACTAACAACATAACATCTAACAGCATAACAGCTAACAGGTATAGCTAAATGCAATGCAATGCATGAATATGACCACTACGGTGCGTAGCCCGATCCATTTGGGTACCCGTGCTCATTGTGGGGGTTCAGACTCCAGAGGGGCTCCTACAGCCCAAGCACAATATCATGATACGCTGCGGCACGCAGCCCGATCCACTACCAGTCAGCTAATATGCAATGCAGCCTCACAGGCTCAAAAATATTATTTGAAAACACTTTTTATCATTTTTCAGTAGAAAACAGTATATCAGAAATTCCAGAGTTTGGAAAACCATTATGACAGCAATAGCTCAAGACTGGTGGTAAAATAGCATGTCAATATCACAGAATCAATAATAACGATCCTCGCAGGATCCCAATAACTGGCTCACAACCCAAAAATGTACACAACCATCCAAGTAGGAGGTTCACCGGCTCAATAGTAGCCAAAAACACAAAGTAGTATCAACAGGTCGGACTAAGCCATAGTCCCCAATCAGATTCGACCCCGCACTCATAGGAGAGTACGTGTCTCACCTCAATACAACGTCACAAAGTGGTATACCGCGGTTTCGAACCCCACACCCATTACTCACCTCGAATCGGCTCGACGACTAGTCCGCGATGCCCTTGCCACGAGAATCGGTCTCCACAAGTGTAGAATCTGATCAAATTCAATAGAAATACATCAAAATAGGCCAATGGGACATTACCCAGTCAAAACAACTCAAATTACACCAAAAACTTCAAAGTTGCCAAAACCCGACTTTCGATACGCTTCTCGAAAAATTACAAAAGTCACATATTCGGAATCCCCATCTCAACACGAGTCCATGAATATAAAATTTATCAAAATCGGACTCCGTTTTCCCATTATAATCAATGATTTTCCATAACCCAATCTTAGGGCAAAAATCCCCCATTAATCTCCCATTAACAGTGAAATACTCGAAGATTCCATGATAAAATAACGTATTTAGGCCATAAAACTTACCTCTTATGATTACCCGGTAAAATTCCCTTCAATTCCCGTCAATATGCTCTCTTAGAACTCAAAAATGGAGGTTATGGGTATATGGTTCGCGAATACACTGTTCTGATATTTTAATATACTAAGAGTCAGTTTACTCTATGCGATCGCAGCCATTGGCTCGCGATCGCGATGCACAAAACTTCGAGGCTCCAAAAATGCTCTGTGCGATCGCGGCCCTTGGCATGCGATTGTGATGCACAAAATTTGACCGTACAATTTTCCTTCTACGCGATCGCGACACACCCTCCGCGATCACACAGCTTCCAACTTTGACCCTACGCGATCGCATGAGACTACTCGCGATCGCATTGCTTCCTAACTTTGCCCTACGCGATTGCAGAGCTCAACATCTTCCTTTTACGCGATCGCATGCACAACTTCGCGATTGCGAAGAACAAAAATTCTCTGCATTTATTGCAGCAGAAACAACAGTGGCTTTTGGCACAAAATGGTCCGTTTGGACCCCCGGATTCATCCCGAGGCCCCCGGGAGCCCAACGAAAACCCCCAACCTATTCCAAAACATGATACAAATTGTTCCAATCATAAAAACATGCCCTTAAACACAGAAATCATCGAATCAAAGCGGATTCAAGGCTAAGTTTCATCTAAAACTTCCTAAACCAACATTCAATCAAAAACCCAACCAAACGACGTCCGAATGACCTGAAAATTTGCAGACACATCCAAAATCACCTAACGGAGCTACTGCAACTATCGGAATTCCATTCCGCATCCCCGATCAAAATCTCGCCTACCATTCGGATTTCGCCAAAATTCAACCTTAGCCTTCAAGCCTATTTCTACACCGGACCTCCAAATTCAATTCTGATCGCTCCCCTAAGTCACAAATCACCTTCCGGAACTAACCGAATCATCAGAATTCGATTTCGAGCCCTCTAACTACATAGTCAACTCCAGGTTGACTTTTCTTAAATAAGCTTCATTTCAAAAGGCTATTTGCCTCATTTTTAACTACAATCACTCCTAACTCACCCGATATACTCTAACACCGATATAGAAATTTGAAACATATAAATGAAAGGTAACAGGGTGGTAATTCCCGTGACGACGGGCCGTGTCGTCACAAATATAATACAGTATATTATAATGAAGAATTGGAAAATACTGGAAATTATGTAATTAGAACAATTTACTGTAATTTAATAATTTAATATTTAGCTTAATGTATAATTGACTGGAGTTTTACATTGTACAACCACTATATCCTGTAATTATTACTGGAAATGAATATGCATATTTTTTTATCCGATATGAATTTTTATTAGAATCTATACTTCATGGTGGAATCGCTACACATGAAGGAATATAATCCAGTATATTATAGTAGAGAATTGGAAAATAGTGGAAATTATGTAATTAGAACAATTTACTGGAAATAAATAATTTAATATTTACCTTCCTGTATAATTTACAGGAGTTTTACATTGTACAACCACCGCATCATGTTATTATTACCGGAAATGAATATGCTAATTTTTTTATCCGATATTCATATAATTTTTATTAAAAGCTATAGTTCATGCTGAAATCGCTACACATGAAGGAATACAATTTCTTTATATATTAATTTAGAAATGTCCAGCAAATTATACTGGCGATATGTCCTACATTGAGAAAATTAGACAATAACATAGATTAAACAATTAAAAACAAATCAAAAAACTCGAAAAATTAAATTTTTTCACTGATACTTTGAATTTTATGGTTTGAATTCTTCATTGTAGTAGAAATTTAAAATAATCAAACAAATTATAGATAGAACTTACTTCGATTTGCAGATTGACGATTGAACGCAAATGATTATGAAGAGAAGGTGAAAATTGACTGCCAAAAATCCAAAGCAAATTAACTGCCTGTCACAACCCGGATTCCCCCACCATCGGGATCATGATGGCGCCTACTCGTGGTAGCTTGGCAAGCCAATTCACTCACCAATTTTTTGTTTATACAACCACTTTGTTCTCATATTAACTAGCAAGAATAATACTCATATTTTTAAATGCACAAGTCTTTCGAATAAAGGATGAATAATAGTGTAAAGTAACTGACATAAATTCTCTACCCAAGATGTGGAGTCACAACCTCACGAACTACTAAGGAATAACTACACTTAATGGTCTGAAAGAAAATAAATAATAACTGTCTGTCTCGAAACAATGAGACAATAGAAATAATAAAAGTATATAGAGGAGACACTGGGCCTGTGGATGCATGCAAGCTACCTCGGTCTCGGAAGTACAGATAATCCCGCTAGTGTACTACCGCTGCTGCTCCTGCTCAAAACCTAGAATTGTGCCAAAAACGCACAGAAGTGTAGTATCACCACAATCCGACCCCATGTGCTGGTAAGTGCCTGGCCTATCCCGGCGAAGTAGTGACAAGCCTAGGACCAGACACTCACATAAACCTGTGCAGTTCTATATATATATGTTCCACAGAATAACAGAGATATTGCGTAACACAATTAACAAAAGAGGTAACATGCTGGGGGAGCACAATCAGAAACATATAATTAATCAGCAAAGAAAAATCAGAGTGTAGTAAAAACAGTTATCACAAAACAAGAAATTTAAATGGTTGCACGGCATCACCCTTCGTGCTTTTACTCTCATCCTCACATCCATGTCACGACATGATCCTTTGTGCATGGTTTAAATAACAACGACACGGAATGTCTCTTGTGCGTAAATAATAAACATGGCACGGAATGATCCTTCGTGCATAAATTAAGTAACAATGGCACGAAATGTTCCTTCGTGCATAAACAGTAAAACAAGGCACGGAATTATCCTTCGTGCGAACATAAGTAAAAATGGCACGGCATCACCCTTCGTGCATTATCACTCTTCCTCATCCAAATAACAATCAGAGTCAAGGGCAAAAGAATGAAACAAGTAATATGTACCGTCCCGACAAGGGAAACAATAATCATAACAATATCCCGGCAAGGGAACAACATCAACAATACAACAAAGTCCCGGCAAGGGAAACAATAATCAACATTCACAATCCGGCAAGGGCTCAAGAACATGACTTAAGAACACTTCACATTAACTCACAACATGTGTCAACAAACAACTCACGATCATGCTAGACGACAGTGTAAATATGCTCGTCACCACGCCTATACACCACACTCGATCACATAGCAATTAGCATTTATCGCACTCAATCCTCTTCCCTCAAGCTAGGATAGATCAAACACTTACCTCAAAGCCTTGAAGTCCAATTAACCTTCAACTATCACTTTACCTCGAAATTCAACCTTTAACTCGCTCGAATCTAATCACAATTGGTTCAATTACTTTAATAAATACTATATAAATTGGTTTGGATGCATAAAAATGGTTTTCGCAAAGTTTTACCCATATTTCCCAAAATACCCCTGGTCCCACGTGGTCGAAACTCGGGTTTCGGACCAAAATCCGGTTACCCATTCCCTCACGAGTTCAATTATATGATTTGTTTTGAAATCGGACCTCAAATCGAGGTCCAATTCCCCAATTTATGAAAAACTTAGGTTCTACCCAAAAACAACAATTTCAACCATAAAAACCTTTGATTTCTCATGGAAAACATGTTTAATGATGTTAGGAATTGAAAGAGTTGAGTAAAAATTTACTTACAAGTTATTTGGAGTGATGTTGCTCTTGGAAAATCGTTTGTGGTATTTTGGTTTTTGAAAGAATGGTGAAAAAGGGGTTTAATATCATTTAAGTATTAGATTGCACAGCTGCGGATATGGGAATTGAGAACATATGTTTGTAATTGTGAACATAACAGGTCTGGGCTGCGGAACTCGCATTTGCGAGGATATGCGGCATTTGGCAGCCTCGCATTTGCGACATTTGGTTCACATTTGAAAACCTGGGCTTTTCCTGGGCAACTTCGCATTTGCGAAGGTTGCCTCGCATTTGCGGACCAAGGCCTTTCCTGGGCCACTTCGCATTTGCGGAGTATTGTTCGCATTTGCGAACTAAGGCTATTTCTGGGCCTCTCGCAATTGCGAATAATTCTTCGCAATTGCGAAGATATCAGCTAGGGAAAAATACCAACTGTGTTATTTTTCAAAATCTGCTCTAACGGCCTAACAATTCTTTACTCGAGCCCTCGGGCTCCAAACCAATCATGCACACAACCTCAAAAACATACCATGAACTTGCTCACGCGATCAAATCGCCAATATAACATCGTTTTCATTGAATTAAGCCTCAAATTCATGATTTCTTCTTTTAAACTTCATAAGCTTTCAAATTTGGAACTCATTGTTTAAAACACATCAACCGACGTTCAAATTCCATCACACATTGCAGGAAGTACTTGAATAATATATAAGACTTGTACCGGGCGTCGGAACCAAAATACGAGCCCGATACCATGGTCTTTTAATCAATTTTCATTTCCATTTTCATTAATAATTTCAACAAAATAATTTAACAGAAAAATTCATATCTTGGGCTCTAGGCCTCAGAATTCGACTTCGGACGCATGCCCGAGTCCCATATTTTTCTACGGACCTTCCAGGACCGTCCGATCTTGGGGTCCGGGTCTGTTTACCAAAAATGTTGACCGAGGTCAACTATATCAATATTAATATCAAATTTCTTCAAATTTTCCATAGAATTCACATATTCTAACACAAAAATTTTCCGGCTACGTGCCCGAACTATGCACGTAAATTGAGGCAATATAAAATAAGGTTTTCAAGACCTCGAAAGTGCGGAACAGATGTGGAAAATAGGTGATGACCCTTTGGGTCATCACATCCTCCACCTCTAAAACAACCGTTCGTCCTCGAACGGACAAGAGAAGGAAGTACCGGAGTCGGGGAACAAATGTGGGTAACGGCTCCGCATATCAGACTTGGACTCCCAGGTTGATGTCTCAGGAGGCTAACCTCTCCACTGAACACGCACGGAAGGAAAACTCTTCGACCGCAACTGTCGAACCTGCCAGTCTAGAATGGCCACCGGCTCCTCCTCGTAAGATAGATCCTTGTCCAATTTGACAGTACTGAAGTCTAACACATGTGTAGGATCGCCGTGGTACCTCCAAAGCATAGATACATGAAAAACTGGATGTATGCTGATAACCTAGGTGGCAGTGCTAGTCTGTAAGCCACCTCTCCTACTCGGTCCAGAATCTCAAATGGACCAATATACCTAGGGCCGAGCTTGCCCTTCTTTACGAACCTCATCACGCTCTTCATAGGCGACACCCGGAGCAATACCCGCTCACCAACCATGAAATCCACATCTCTGACCTTACGATCCGCATAAGTCTTCTGTCTGGACTGAGCTGAACGCAATCTCTCTTGGATAGTCTTGACCTTGTCTAAGGCCTCTTGAACTAAGTCTGTGCCCAACAACCAAGCCTCTCCCGGCTCAAACCATCCGACTGGAGACCGAAATCGCCTACCATACAACGCCTCATATGGAGCCATCTGAATGCTAGACTGATAGCTGTTGTTGTAGGCGAACTCTGCTTATGGCAGAAATTAGTCCCACGAGCCTCTAAAATCAATGACACAGGCTTGGAGCATGTCCTCTAGGATCTGAATAGTCCTCTCGGACTGACCGTCCGTCTGAGGATGAAAAGTTGTACTCAACTGAACCCGGGTGCCTAACTCCTGCTGGACCGCTCTCTCCAGAAACGCGAGGTAAACTGCGTACCCCGATCTGAGATAATAGTCACCGGCATCCCATAAAGACGAACAATCTTCCGGATGTAAATCTCTGCTGGCTTCTCCGATGAGTAAGATACTGATACTGGAATGAAGTTTGCTGACCTGGTCAGCCTATCAACAATGACCCAAATAGCATCAAATCTCCTGCGAGTAAAAGGGAGTCTAGTAACGAAGTCCATTGAAATCCGCTCCCATTTCCACTCGGGAATTTCAATTCTCTGGAATACACCACTAGGCCTCTGGTGCTCATATTTAACTTGCTGATAGTTTAGACACCGAGCGACATACGCAAAAATGTCCTTCTTCATCATACGCCACCAATAGTGCTGCCGTAAGTTCTGATACATCTTCCCAGTGCCCGACTGAATAGAATACCGCGAACTGTGGGCCTCAGCTAAGATTAACTCTCGAATCCCCTGAACATTGGGCACACAGACTCGCCCCTACAATCTCAATACTCCTTCATCATCTAGAGCTACCTTCGTGGCACCTCCCCGCTGTATAGTATCTCTTAGGTCACGTAAATAAGGATCATCGAAATGCCTTTTACGGATACACTCTAATAGAGAAGAACGAGCGACCGTGCAGGCTAACACCTTGCTAGGCTCATAAATGTCTAATCTCACGAACTGATTGGCTAAGGCCTGGATATCTAGAGCAAGTGATCTCTAGCTGACCGGAATATAAGCAAGACTACCCATGCTGGCAGAATTCCTACTCAATACATCAGCCACTACATTGACCTTACTTGGGTGATATAAGATAGTAACATAATAGTCTTTCAGCAACTCTAACCATCTCCTCTGTCGCACATTCAAATCTTTTTTCTTGAATAAATACTGAAGACTTTTGTGATCCGTGTATACCTCACACGCCACACCATCTAGATAATGCCTCCAGATTTTTAAGTCATGAACTACTACTGCCAGCTCAAGAGCTGCCAGCTCAAGATCATGAACCGGATAATTCTTCTCATGGATTTTCAACTGTTTAGAAGCATACGCAATAATCTTTCACCCTGCATCAATACCGCTCCAAGCCTAGTACGGGATGTATCACAGTAAACTGTGTAAGGCCCTGAACTTGTAGGTAAAATCAAACCTGGTGCCGTAGTCAAAGCTGTATTGAGCTTCTGAAAGCTCGCCTCACACTCCTCTGACCATTTGAACTGGGCATCCCTTCTGGGTCAACCTGGTCATCGGGGCTGCAATAGAAGAGAACCCCTCTACAAATCGACGGTAGTAGCCTGCTAACCCCAAGAAACTACGGATCTCGGTCACTGAAGCTGGTCGAGGCCAATTCTTGACTGCCCCAATCTTCTTTGGGTACCTGAATACCCTCTACTGACATGATATGACCCAGGAATGCAATCGAACTCAACCAGAACTTGCAGTTTGAAAACTTGGCATATAGCTAATTATCTTTCAGAGTATGAAGGACCACTCTGAGGTACTGCTCGTGCTCTTCCTAGCTGCATTAGTTACCCAGGATATCATATATAAAGACTATCACGAACAGATCTAGATAAGGCCTGAACACCCGATTCATCAACTCCATAAATGGTGCTGGAGCATTGGTCAACCCGAAAGACATGACCAAGAATTCATAGTGCCCATACCGAGTGCGAAAGGCTGTCTTAGGAATGTCAGCCGCCCTGATCATGAGCTGATGGTAGCCCGACGTCAAGTCTATTTTCGAGAAAACCCTCGTTCCTTGGAGCTGGTCAAAGAAATCATCAATCCTCGGTAGTGGATACTTATTCTTTATCGTCACTTTGTTTAATTGCCGATAATCAATACACATCCGCATCGAGCCATCCTTTTTCTTCACAAATAACACCGATGCACCCCAGGGAGAAACACTGGGCCTGATAAAGCACTTTTCTAGAAACTCTTACAACTGATCTTTTAGCTCCTTTAACTCTGACAGGGCCATGCGATACGGTAGAATAGAGATGGGATGAGTGCCTAGTGCCAGATCAATACAAAAATCAATATCCCGGTCGGGTGGCATGCCCGATAGGTCTGAAGGGAAGACCTCGGGAAAATCCCGTACAATAGGAACTGAATCAATAGAAGGAATTTTCGTACTAGAATCACGAACATATGCAAAATAAGCTAGACACCCCTTATCGACCATTCGTCGAGCCTTAACATATGAAATAACATTGCAAACGGAGTGGCTTGGGTCCCTCTCCATTCTAGTCGGGGAGATTCTGGCAAGGCCAAGGTCACTGTCTTTGCATGACAATCTAGGATAGCATGATACAGGGACAACCAATCCATCCCCAATATGATTCGAAATCCATCATGTCTAATAGCAATAAATCAACATGGGTCTCAAGACCCCTGAATATAACCACGCATGAATGATGCACCCGGTCGACTACTATAGAGTCACCCACTGGTGTAGACACATAAATTGGAATATCCAAGGCATAGCTAGGCACGGCCAGGTATGGTGCAAAGTAGGAAGAGACATATGAATATGTAGACCCAGGGTCAAATAATGCTGAACCAACTCTATCACAAACCAGAATGGTACCTGTAATCATAGCATCTGATTCCTCCGCCTCTGGCCTAGCTGGTGAAGTATAAAATCGAGGATCGGCATCTCCTTTCTAAGTTATGTCTCTAGGACGGTCATCCACTGGCTGACCTCTACCTCTAGCGGGACGGTCTCCACCTCTACGGTCTCCACCTCCACCTCTACGATCTCTACCCTGCCCCTGGCTGGCTGGGCAGGTTGTGGGTCATCTGGGTCCTTGATCATGGGGCGAGGACCCTGCTGCTGAGTTTTGCCCGCTGCTCGAGGGTAAAACCTGACAGGATGACCTGGGTCACCACAACCGTAAAAATATTTTGGCTGCTGGGACTGCTGACCCTGACGACCTGAATGGCCCCCTCGAACACTCTGAAGAGGCTGAGCACTGATGGGAGGCTGGTCTGAATACTGCTCACGAAACTCACGATCACCTGGACCACCCTGTAAAGCCTGGAGAGCTGACTGAAAAGGCCTGGAAGACTGGCCCCTATCATAAGAATCCCTACCTCGAGATGAAGTACCACTAAATCTACCGGAATGACGAGGCCTCTTGTTTGAAGGATAACCACCTCCCCAAGCAAGAACCATCTTAACCCTACGAGCTGCATTAGTTGCCTCCTGAAAGGATATGTCACTCCCAACTCCCAAAGCCATCTGAAGTCGGATCGAAAGATTTAGCCCATCTATAAACCTGCAGACCCTCTCCCGATCTGTGGGGAGTATCACTACCGCATGATGTGCCAGATCAACAAACCTCATCTCATACTGGGTAACAGTCATAGAACCCTGTTGGAGGCGCTCAAACTGCCTCCGAAGTGCCTCCCGCTGGGTAACAGGGAGAAACTTCTCCAAAAATAACTCTGCATACTGGTCCAATGTTAAAGCCGGGGACCCTGCTTGTCAAGTCAAGCAGAAATCTCTCCACTAAGTCTTGGTGGATCGTGCAAGCCTGAATGTGCAAAAATCAACTCCAATAGATTCCACTATTCCCATAGTCTTGAGAATCTCATAGCAACTGAATAAGAAGTCCTAGGGATCCTATGATGTGGCACCGCTGAAAGTAGTGGTAAAAAGCTTGGAGAGCCGATCAAGTCTCCATAGGGCATCAGAAGTCATGGCCGCTCCATCTCCGGCCTGAGCTATAGTGCCTGTCTTAGTGGCCATTGCTGGCTGAACTGCTGGTGCCTGAGCCTGGGTAGCTACTGGCTCCGGATTATGTGCAACAGGAGTCTGGACCCCTCCTCCAGCCTGAGAAGTGGCTGGTGCAACTGATAATAAGCCTGCTCTGGCGACACTGTCCATAAAAGCCGCTATTCTGACCAGAGCCTCCTGAAGATCCGGGGTAAATAAGACCTCTCCTGGGACCTGAGCTGGGCCCACTGGAGCTGCTGGGGATGGAACCTCCTCACCAATCTCAACATGAGGCTCCACCTCTGGAACCACTACCTGGTGCTGATATCTGCCCCTACCACGGCCTCCAACACGGCCTCGGCCCCTGCCCCTCGTGGGAGCTGCCTGGGGCTCAGGCTGCTGATCAGCGAATGAAGAAGCGCATGTCCTCACCATCTGCAAAAGGACAGAGTAGAAATTCAATCAGTATTTGAGGAACAAATTAGTGACAACTCGGCCAGCCATCACAGGAATTACCACTACGTTACCCCTTCATTTATATGTTTCATGTTTCTATATCGGTGTTAGAGTCTATCTGGTGAGTTAGGAGTGATTCTGGTTGAAAATAAGGCATATAGCCTTTTGAAATGAAACTTGTTTATGAAAAGTCAACTTGGATTTGACTATATGGTTTGAGGGCTTGGAATCGAATTATGATGATTTGGTTAGTTCTGGGAGGTGATTTGTGACTTAGGGGAGCGATTGGAATTGAATTTGGAGGTCCGGTGTAGAAATAGGCTTGAATTGGCTAAGTTGGAATTTTAGCGGAATCTGATCGATAGGTGAGATTTAGATCTGGGAGTCGGAATGGAATTTCGACGGTTGCACTAACTTCGTTAGGTGATTTTGGAAATTTCTGCAAATTTCAGGTCATTTGGACATCGTTTGGTCGGGTTTTTGATAGAATGTAAGTTTCAAAAGTTCTAGTTGAAACTTAGGCTTGAATTTGCTTTGATTTAATGATTTTCGTCTTTAAGGGTGTGTTTTTATGATTGGTACAAGTTTGTATCGTGTTTTGGAGTAGGTTTGTGGTTTTCGTTGGGGTCTGAGGGGCCTCGGAATGATTTCGGGAGGTCAAACGGAAGGATTTTTGTGTTATGGATTTGCTGTCATGAATTGCGGCAGTGATTCCACTTCTGCGGATGGGGAACTGCAGAAGCGGAACCACAGGAGCGAAGACTGTCTCGCGGAAGGGAGAATGGACCTGTCCGAACAATTTCGCAGAAGCGGCTAGTAGAACGCAGGAGCGGGCTCGCTTCTACGAACCCATGGCCGCAGAAGCTAATTGGGGCAATTAAATTATGGATCGCAAAAGTGACAATATTGTTGTAGAAGCGGACTCGCTTATGCAAATCCAATATCGCAGAAGCGAAAAACGTATCAGGGATAAATGAAAAAGAATGTTAAAACTTCAGAATGTTATATCACGCTAAGGCATAACCTAAGAGGCGATTAGGGGCGGTCTTAAGAGGAAATCGAAGGGATTCTTTAGGTAATAATTCATGGACCTAATTTATGTTATTATCTTGCTAAATTATGGAGTTTAAACCTGAAATTGGAAGAATTAGGGGTGCATTCATGGAGGTTTTTTCTCTAAGCCTGGGTTATTGAAAATCATCGATTTGAATGGGAAAATGGAGTCCTATTTTGATAAATATTACATGCATGGACTCATGTTGAGATAAGGATTCTGAAAATGTAACTTTTGTAAATTTTTGAGAAGCGTACCGAAAGTCGAGTTTTGGCAACTCTGTGGTTTTTGGTGTAATTCGAGTTGTTTCGATAGGGTAATGTCCCTTTAGCCTATTTTGGTGCATTTCTATTGAATTTGATCAGATTCTACACCTGTGGAGGCCGATTCTCATGGCAAAGGCATTGCGGACTAGTCTTCGAGCCGAGTCGAGGTGAGTAATGGGTGTGGGTGATGAGTAGCAGGTTCAAAACCCCGGTATATCACTATGAGACGTTGTATTAAGGCAAGACACGTACTCTCCTGTGAGTGCGGGGTCGAATGTGATTGGGGACTATGGCTTAGTCCGACCTGTTGATACTATACTGTGTTATTGGCTATTATTGAGCCGGTGAACCTCTTACTCTGATGGTTGTGTATATCTTTGGGCTGTGAGCCATTTATTGGGATCCCGCAAGGATCGATGCTATTGTTCCTATGATATTGACATGCTATTTTGATACAAGTCCGGAGCTATTACTGTTAAAAATGGTTTTCCAAACTCTGGATTTCTGAAACACTGTTTTCTACTGAAAATGATAAAAAGAGTTTTCAACTACTATTTCTGAGCCTGTGAGGCTGCATTACATTTTAGCTGACTGGTAGTGGATCGTCTGTGCGCCGCAGCGTATCATGATATTGTGCTTGGGTTGTAGGAGCCCCTTCGGAGTCTGAACCCCCATTGTGAGCACGGGTACCCAAATGGATCGGGCTACGCGCCGTAGCGGTCATATTCATGTATTGCATTGCATTTAGCTATACTTGTTATGCTGTTAGCTGATATTGCTGGTTCTAATATTGCTGGTTCGGATATTTTACCTGATAATACTGATGTAGGGTATTCTGTATAGCTTTACTTAGTGTTGTATTGGGTTTTACCTTCGCTGTCTTACCCCTGCTTATTACCACTGAGTCTGGAAGTACTCACTTTACTCCATGCACCTTGTGTGCAGATCCAGGTACATCGCAGCAGATCTGAGTCTATAGCTACTTCGAAGATTGCTTTTGGATAGTCGAGGTAGCTGCCAGCGTCCGCAGGACCTGACTCTCCAGTTTATCCTTATTTTTGTTCTGTCTATCCCACACTTGTGCATAGTTGTATACACTATCACAGTTTATAAATTCTGGTAGAGGCTCATGACTTGTGACTCGTGTTCCGTTGAGAGGTTGTACTGGTTTGGGATGTCTAATCCCATTGTTTGGATATTTCTTTATTATCTTTCTATCATTGTTTATGCTTAAAAGGGGTTAAATGTGAGCTCATAGCTTCGTGTTTCTGTTTATAGGTCGGGCTGGCCTAGCAGTGTGCTGGGCGCCATCACGACCGAGTTTGGGGTCATGACAAGTTGGTATTAGAGCCTAGGTTACTAGGCCTCATGACTCTTGAGCCGGTTGGTAGAGTCATGTGGATCGGTACGGGGACGCTTGTACTTATCCTCGGGAGGCTGCAAACCTTTAGAAAACACTTCACATTTCTTGAACTCTATCGTGCGATCTTGCTGTTCTGAGAACTGAACTTCTGTATTCTATTCTCTCACAGATGGCGAGAACTCGAGCTTCAGGATAAGGTGGACGAGGTGGACGACCACCATTGCCACCTGCTAGAGGCCGTGGGCGCGGCCGTGGTCGAGGTAGAGGTAGGGCAGCTAAGGCAGTGCCAGTTGACCCGCCCGTTGTACCTATTCAAGAGTAGCCCCCAGCGGGTGATGCTCCAACAGCACCAGCTCAGGCACAGACTATATCTATTGTCATTCCTGGCCTTCAGGAGACTTTGGCCCAAATATTATCAGTATGTTCTGGATTGGCTTAGGTAGTATCAGCTATCGCTACAGCAACGATATCCCCGACAGGGGGTGGTCAGAGGGACTTCAGACGCTAGAGTCTGTCCCAGCTCAGGAAGTTGCTCCTGTTATTCCAGCTGCACCAGCTCCAAGGCGTGTGGTACAGGTTATGCCGGATGATGAGCAGCGTCGCCTAGAGAGATTTGGTAGACTCCGGCCACCTCATTTCAGTGGTACTGAGAGTGAGGATGCCCAGGGTTTCTTAGATAAGTGCCAGAGGATGCTACGTACAGCTGGTATTCTTGAGTCCAGCGGAGTTTTATTTACTACCTTCTAGTTTACTGGTCCAGCATTTGATTGGTGGGAGGAGTTTGAGAGGCGTAGGCCTGCGAGAGCAGCACCTCTTACATGGCAGCAGTTTTCTACTCTCTTCTTAGAGAAGTATGTACCTCAGTCCCGTCGTGAGGAGCGTCGTCGCCAGTTTGAGTGGTTAGTACAGGGCGACATGTCAGTGACACAATATGAGCTAAGATATACCTAGTTGGCTAGGCATGCCATATGGATCCTGAAAGATCGGGAGAGGATTAGGAAGTTTATTGATGGCCTCAACTATTCCATTCAGGACCAGAGAGAGAGTACTATCATCATCTTTTGAGCAGGTTGTGGATATAGCACGCTCCATTGAGGCGGATCATCACCGTGAGTGGGAGGAGCGGGAGGCCAAGAGGCCTCGAGGTTCAGGTAGATTCAGCGGTGCTCCATCTAGAGGGTAGTTTCAGCAGGGCAGAGGTCGCTCATCTAGACCTCCTTAGTCAGGCCGCCCTGAGTAGAGCGGAGCTTCTTCTTCGGGTCGTGGCCGCCAGGGATTCCAGCAGGGCCAGTCTTCAATTTAGTGCCCTCCCAGCTCAGAGTACAGCACCTACTACTTCTTCAGCCCAGGGTTCGTCTGCAGCGAGGGGTTCCCTTCAACCCCGTTCTCCGGCACCAGGTAGCTGTTTTGAGTGTGGCGAGTTTGGCCACATGAGGAGGCAGTGCCCTCGACTTCATAGGGACAGGTCACAGCAGAGGGATGAGCCCTCCTCTTCAGCACCATCTCAAGCTGGTAGAGGTGGAGGTCAGTCTTCTCGTGGTTGCCCCAGAGGTGAGGAGCGATCCAGTGGGGGTCAGGCACGATTCTATGCACTCCCTGACAGGCGTGATGCAGTTACCTCTGATGCAGTGATTATAGGTATCATTTCTGTCTGTCACAGAGATGTCTCTGTTTTATTTGATCCCGGGTCCACATATTCGTACGTGTTATCTTATTTTGCACATCATTTGGGTGCGACCCGTGGTAGTCTTGATTTGCATGTTCATGTATCCACCCTAGTGGATGATACAATTATTGTGGATCATATCTATAGATCCTGTACTATTTCTATTGGGGGTCTGGAGACCTAGGTGGATCTGTTATTGTTAGGGATGTTGGACTTCGATGTGATATTGGGCATGGACTGGCTGTTTCCGTGCCATGCTATATTGGACTGTCATGCCAAGACTATTACATTGGTTATTCCTGGTATTCCTAAGATTGAGTGGCGGGGTTTAACTGATTACGTCCCTAGCCGTGTTATTTCATTCTTAAAAGCTCAGAGAATGGTTGAAAAGGGGTGTTTGTCATATTTAGCATTTGTGAGGGATGTGGGAGATGAGTCTCCTAGTATTGATTCTATACCTGTTGTGAGGGACTTTCCATATGTATTCTCCTCAGACCTGCCGGGTATGCCACCGGACAGGGACATCGATTTTTGCATTGACTTGGTGCAGAGCACTCAGCCCATTTCTATTCCTCCTTACCGGATGGCACCAGCGTAGCTGAAAGAATTGAAAGAACAGCTTTAAGAGCTTTTGGATAAGGGATTCATTCGCCCTAATGTGTCCCCTTGGGGTGCACCAGTGTTATTTTTTAAGAAGAAAGATGGTTCTATGTGGATGTGTATTGATTATAGACAATTGAACAAGGTAACAGTGAAGAACAAGTACCCTCTACTGCGCATTGATGATTTATTTGATCAGCTATAGGGTGCGAGGGTGTTTTCTAAGATTGATCTTCGTTCAGGCTATCATCAGCTGAAGATTAGGGACTCTGATATTATGAAGACTGCATTCAGGACTAGATATGGTCACTATTAGTTGCTTGTGATGTCTTTTGGGCTGACCAACGCCCCAGCAACATTCATGCATCTGATGAACAGCGTGTTCAGGCCATACTTGGATTCATTCGTGATCATGTTCATTGATGATATTCTAGTCTACTCTCGTAGCCAGGAGGAGCACGCTCAACATTTGAGCATTGTGTTGCAGAGGTTGAGGGAGGAGAAGTTGTATGCTAAATTCTCCAAGTGTGAGTTTAGGCTCCACTCAGTAGCATTTCTAGGTCATGTGGTGTCTCATGATGGTATTCTGGTTAACCCGAAGAAGATAGAGGCGGTGCAGAGTTGGCCTAGACCGTCCTTAGCTACATAGATCTGGAGTTTTCTTGGTTTGGCGGGGTATTATCACCGGTTTGTTCAGCGATTTTCATCCATAGCTTCTTCCTTGACTAGGTTGACGCAAAAGGGTGCACCATTCGTGTGGTTGGATGAGTGCGAGGAGAGCTTTCAGAAGCTCAAGACAACTTTGACCACAGCTCCAGTATTAGTGTTTCCATCAGCTTCAGGTTCATATACTGTATATTGTGATGCCTCGAGAGTGGGGATAGGTTGTGTATTGATGCAGGAGGGTAGAGTGATTGCTTATGCTTCTCGTCAGTTGAAGCCTCATGAGAAGAACTACTCTGTTCATGATTTGGAGCTAGCTATTATATAATTCATGCCTTGAAGATTTGGAGGCACTATTTGTATGGCGTGTCCTGTGAGGTGTACACCGATCATCGTAGTCTCCAGCATTTGTTCAAACAGAAGGATCTTAATTTGAGACAACGGAGATGGCTTGAGTTGCTCAAGGATTATGACATTACTATTCTATATCATCCGGGAAGGCCAATGTGGTGGCCGATGCTTTGAGCCGGAAGGCGGTCAGTATGGGGAGCTTGGCATATATTCCAGCTGAGGAGAGATCATTTGCTTATGATGTTCAGGCGCTAGCCAATCGGCTAGTGAGGTTAGACATTTCAGAGCCCAGCAGGATGTTGGCTTGTGTTGTCTCTCGGTCTTCTTTATATGATCGTATTCGTGAGTGCCAATATGATGATCCACACTTGCTTGTTCTTAAGGACAAAGTTCAGCATGATAATGCTAGATATGTCACTATTGATAGTGACGGTGTATTGAGGATGCAGGGCCGGATATGCGTGCCCAATGTTGATGGCCTTCGTGAGTTGATATTAGAAGAGGCCCGTAGCTCACGGTATTCTATCCATACAGGTGCCGTGAGGATGTACCAGGACTTGAAACAACATTATTGGTGGAAGAAGATGAAGATGGACATTATGAGACATGTAGCACGGTGCCTCAACTATCAGCAGGTCAAGTACGAGCATCAGAGTTCCGGTGGTATGTTTCAGCGTATCGATATTCCCGAGTGGAAGTGGAAAAGGATCACTATGGACTTTGTTACTAGACTCCCTCGGATAGCGAGAAGTTTGATACAGTTTGGGTGATTGTGCATAGGCTGATCAAGTCAGCTCACTTTATTCCTGTGTGTACTACGTACTCCTCGGAGCGGTTAGTTGAGATATTAATTTGGGAGATCGTTAGATTGCATGGAGTCCCTGTTTCTATCATATCAGACAGAGGTACTCAGTTTACCTCACAGTTCTGGAGGACATTTCAGCATGAGTTAGGCTTCTAGGTTGAGTTGAGTACTGCATTCCATCCCCAGATGGACGGACAGTCCGAGCGTACTATCCAAATCTTGGAGGATATGTTGAGAGCTTGTGTTATTGATTTCGCTAGTTCATGGGCTGATTATATGCCTCTCGCAGAGTTTACCTATAACAACACCTACCAATCTAGTATCCAGATGGCGCCGTATGAGGCTTTATATAGGTGATAGTGTAGATATCCAGTTGGTTGGTTTGAGCCCGGTGAGGCAAGGTTATTGGGGACAGAGTTATTCCAGGATGCCTTGGACAGGGTGAAGGTGTTGCAGGAGAGACTTCGCACAGCTCAGTCGCGCCAGACGAGTTATACGGACCGGAAGGTTCGGGATGTGTCTTATTCTGTGGGTGAGAAGGTCTTGCTGAAGGTTTCGCCTATGATAGGCGTCATGAGATTTGGGAAGAAAGGAAAGCTCAGTCCTAGATTCATTGGCCCTTTTAAGATCCTCAGGAGGATTGGAGAGGTGGCATATATGCTTGCTTTGCCACCCAGTCTATCGGGAGTTCATCCTGTATTCCATGTATACATGCTCCGGAAATATGTTGGCGACCCATCGCATGTGTTGGACTTTAGCACTATTCAGCTTGATGATGACCTGACCCATGATGTGGAGTCTATAGCTATATTGGGTCGTCAAGTGAGGAGATTGAGATCCAAGGATATTGCATCAGTAAAAGTTCAGTGGAGAGGTCGACCCGTAGAGGAGGTCACTTGGGAGATCGAGCGGGAAATGCGGAGCAGATATCCTCACCTATTTTAGTCTCCAGGTATGTTTCTTGACCCGCTCGAGGATGAGCGTTTGCTTAAGTGGGGGGGAATGTGATGACCCGACCCGTCATCACGGGAATTACCACCCCGTTACCCCTTCATTTATATTTTTCATGTTTCTATATCGGTGTTAGAGTCTATCGGGTGAGTTAGGAGTGATTATGGTTGAAAATGAGGCATATAGCCTTTTGAAATGAAACTTGTTTATGAAAAGTGAACCTGGAGTTGACTATGTGGTTAGAGGGCTCAGAATCGAATTCTAATGATTTGGTTAGTTCCGGGAGGTGATTTGTGACTTAGGGAAGCAATTGGAATTGAATTTGGAGGTCCGGTGTAGAAATAGGCTTGAATTGGCTAAGTTGGATTTTTGGTGGACTCCGATCGATAGGTGAGATTTAGATCCGGGAGTTGGAATGGAATTCCGACGGTTGCAGTAGCTTTGTTAGGTAATTTTGGATATGTCAGCAAATTTTGAGGTCATTCGGACATCGTTTGGTCGGATATTTGATAGAATGTAAGTTTCGGAAGTTCTAGTTGAAACTTAGGCTTGAATTCGCTTTGATATAATGATTTTCGTGTTTAAGGGTGTGTTTTTATGATTGGAACAAGTTTGTATCGTGTTTTGTAGTAGGTTGGTGGTTTTTATTGGGGTCCAGGGGGCCTCGGGATGATTCCGGGAGGTCAAACGGAAGGATTTTTGTGTTATGGAATTGCTGTCATGAATTGCAGCAGTGATTCTGCTTCTGCAGATAGGGAACTGCAGAAGATGAACCGCAGGAGCGAAGAATGTCTCGCGGAAGCGAGAATGGACATGGCAGGACAATTCCGCAAAAATGGCTAGTAGAACGTAGGAGCAGGCTCGCTTCTGCGAACCCATGGCCGCAGAAGCGGATTGGGGCGGTTAAGTACTGGATCGCAGAAGCGACAATATTGTTGCAGAAGCGGACTCGCTTATGCGAATCCAGTATCGCAAAAGCGAAAAACGTATCAGGGATAAATGAAACAGAAGGTTAAAACTTCAGAATGTTATATCACGCTAAGGCATAAACTAATAGGCGATTAGGGGCGATCTTAAGAGGAAATCGAAGGGGTTCTTCAGGTAATCATTCATGGACCTAATTTATGTTATTATCTTGCTAGATTATGGAGTTTAAACCTGAAATTGGAAGAATTAGGGGTGCATTAATGGAGGTTTTTGCTCTAAGCCTGGGTTATTGAAAATCATCGATTTGAATGGGCAAACGGAGTCTGATTTTGATAAACTTTATATGCATGGACTCGTGTTGAGATAAGGATTCTGAAAATGTAATTTTTGTAAAATTTGAGAAGCGTACCGAAAGTCAGGTTTTGGCAACTCTGTGGTTTTTGGTGTAATCTGAGTTGTTTCGATTGGGTAATGACCCTTTAGCCTATTTTGATGCATTTCTATTGATTTTGATCAGATTCTACACCTGTAGAGGCTGATTCTTGTGTAAAAGGCATTGCGGACTAGTCTTCAAGCCGAGTCGAGGTAAGTAATAGATGTGGGTGATGACCAGCGGGTTCGAAACCCCGGTATATCATAATGTGACGCTGTATTGAGGCGAGACACGTACTCTCCTGTGAGTGCGGGGTCAAATGTGATTGGGGACTATGGCTTAGTCCGGCCTGTTGATACTATACTGTGTTATTGGCTATTATTGAGCCGGTGAACCTCCTACTTGGATGGTTGTGTATATGTTTGGACTGTGAGCCAGTTATTGGGATCCTGCGAGGATCGATGATATTGTTTCTATGATATTGACATGCTATTTTGATACCAGTACTGTTAAAAGTGGTTTTCCAAACTTTGGATTTCTGAAACACTATTTTCTACTGAAAAATGATAAAAAGAGTTTTCAACTACTATTTCTAAGCATGTGAGGCTGCATTGCATTATAGC
Organism: Nicotiana noctiflora; assembly: GCA_032618575.1. Lineage (NCBI taxonomy): Eukaryota > Viridiplantae > Streptophyta > Magnoliopsida > Solanales > Solanaceae > Nicotiana > Nicotiana noctiflora. Next base: position 163,850 of record JASVEL010006082.1, read on the forward strand.
TGACTGGTAGTGGATCGGGCTGCGCGCCCCAGCGTATCATGATATTGTGCTTGGGTTGTAGGAGCCCCTCCGGAGTCTGAACCTCCACAGTGAGCACGGGTACCCAAATGGATCGGGCTACGCGCCGTATCGGTCATATTCATGCATTGCATTGCATTTAGCTATGCCTGTTATGCTGTTAGCTAATATTGCTGGTTCTGATATTGCTGGTTCAGATATTGTACATGTTGATACTGATGTAGGGTATTGTGTATAGCTTTACTTAGTGTTGTATTGGGTTTTCTTACCTTCGATGTCTTACCCCTGCTTATTATCATTGAGTCTGGAAGTACTCACTTTACTCCCTGCACCTTGTGTGTAGATCCAGGTACATCACATCAGATCTGAGTCTATAGTTGCTTCGGAGATTGCTTTAGGATAGTCGAGGTAGCTGGCAGCGTCCGCAAGACCTGACTCTCCATTTTATCCTTATTTTTGTTCTGTCTATCCCACAGTTGTGCACAATTGTATACACTATCACAGTTTATAAATTCTGGTAGAGGCTCATGACTTGTGACTCATGTTCCGTTGGGAGGTTGTACTGCTTTGGGATGTCTAATCCTGGTGTTTGGATATTTCTTTATTATTGTTCTATCATTGTTCGTGCATTATCACTCTTCCTCACCCAAATAACAATCATAGTCAAGGGCAAAAGAATGAAACAAGTAATATGTACCGTCCCGGCAAGGGAAACAATAATCATAACAATATCCCGGCAAGGGAACAACATCAACAATACAACAATGTCCGGGCAAGGGAAACAATAATCAACCTTCACAACTCGACAAGGGCTCAAGAACATGACTTAAGAACACTTCACATTAACTCACAACATGTGTCAACAAACGACTTACGGTCATGCTAGACGCCGGTATATAGATGCTCGTCACCATGCATATACACCGCACTCGATCACATAGCAATTAGCAATTATCACACTCAATCATATTCCCTCAAGCTAGGATAGATCAAACACTTACCTCAAAGCCTTGAAGTCCAATTAACCTTCAACTATCGCTTTACCTCGAAATTCAACGTTCAACTTGCTCGAATCTAATCACAATTGGTTCAATTACTTTAATAAATACTATATAAATTGGTTTGGATGCATAAAAATGGTTTTCGCAAAGTTTTATCCAAATTTCCCAAAACGCCCCCGGTCCCACGTGGTCGAAAGTCGGGGTTCGGACCAAAATCCAGTTACTCATTCCCTCACTAGTTTAGTTATATGATTTGTTTCGAAATCAGACCTCAAAGTGAGGTCCAATTCCCCAATTTATGAAATACCTAGGTTCTACCCAAAAACAACAATTTCAACCATAAAAACCTTTGATTTCTCATGGAAAACATGTTTAATGATGTTAGGAATTGAAAGAGTTGAGTAAAAATTGACTTACAAGTGATTTGGAGTGATGTTGCTCTTGGAAAATCATTTGTGGTGTTTTGGGTTTTGAAAGAATGGTGAAAAATGGGTTTAAAACCGTTTATGTATCAGATTGCACAGCTGCGGATATGGGAATTGCGAACATAATAGGTCTGGGCTGTGCAACTCGCATTTGCGAGGATATGTTCGCATTTGCAAACTAAGCCCAATACAGGGTAGCCTCGCATTTGCGACACTTGGTTCGCATTTGCGAACCTAGGCTTTTCCTGGGCAACTTCGCATTTGCGAAGGTTGCCTCGCATTTGCGGACCAAGGCCTTTCGTGGGCCACTTTACATTTGCGAAGTATTGTTCGCATTTGTGAACTAAGGCTGTTTTTGTGACCTCGCGCAATTGCGAGTAATTCTTCGCAATTGCGAAGATATCAGCTGGGGAAAAATGCCAGTTGTGTTATTTTTCAAAATCTGCTCTAACGGCCTATCAAATCTTTACCCGAGCCCTTGGGCTCCAAACCAAACATGCACACAATCTCAAAAACATACCACGAACTTGCTCGCGCGATTAAATCGCCAATATAACATCGTTTTCATAGAATTAAGCCTCAAATTCATGATTTCTTCTTTTAAACTTCATAAGCTTTTAAATTTGGAACTCATGGTTCAAAACACATCAACCTACGTTCAAATTCCATCACACTTTGCAGGAAGTACTCAAATAATATATAAGACTTACACCGGGCGTCGGAACCAAAATACAACCTTGATACCATGGTCTTTTAATCAATTTTCATTTCCATTTTCATTAATAATTTCAGCAAAACAATTTAACAGGAAAATTCATATCTTGGGCTCTAGGCATCAGAATTCGACTCCGAACGCATGTCCGAGTACCATATTTTCCTACGGACCTTCCGGGACCGTCCGATCTCGGGTCCGAGTCTGTTTACCAAAAATGTTGACCAAAGTCAACTATATCAATATTAATATCCAATTTCTTCACATTTTCCATAGAATTCACATATTCTAACATAAAAATTTTCCGGCTACGTACTCGGACTATGCACGTAAATCGAGGCAATATAAAATGAGGTTTTCAAGGCCTCGGAAGAGCGGAATAGATGAGGAAAATAGGTGATGACCCTTTGGGTCGTCACACTGCTGAAAATTTTCCTCCGCAAGATTTTGGTTGTTAATTTAGGTAAGAGAAGGTGAAGTCGCGTAAATTAAGAATAAAAGTAGGGGTATTTTTGTCAACAAAATGTTACCCGACTAAATAAGTGGCTAAATTTCGTTGACCGGTGATTATGTGGCTATATTTCATTGACCGGTCGAAAAAGAGGCCATTTTTCAATTTTTTGCAATAATAATCCTAAACCAAAATCCGGTAGGCTACACTACCTAAAGCCTGTTATGTTTCCACTTTGATATCATCATTTAAAGGACAATCGCAGATAATTACTGTTACCATTAGATTTTGAATAATCAACTCGCCAACATCATACATTTTGACTAATGCAGTTTGATGATAGACTATAATTACGTATTTTAGTCGCTTATTACACTCGAGTTTACTGCACTTTAATTGAGTTTGAGCTTTAATCTCTAGTATTTTGCACTAATTGTGTGTTTTATGCCTTGTAGGTATGATTCCGAGTCATATAGATATTATGGGATAAATTTAAGTGATTTGAAGCTTTGATGTATGAGTAAAAGCTCAAGAAATTAAGCCAGGATCGTGTTCGGGGGTCAAATTTGATGGTTGAGAACAAACGAAGACTCTATGAGACCTCTAGTGCACACTATCTAGTAAATTGGACATAAGGTTTTGCTCTTAACTCCGTTTTGGCTCCATAATATATGGTTAGAAAGCTAACTCAAAGGGCTACAACTTTAATATTTTGTGTTTTCCCAAATTCCAAACGGAACAGGATGTAAAACGACGGTTTCACCACGACCGCAGCAGAACCGTGGTAGAACCTCGGCACAAAATTAGAGACCATGTTTGGCCGCGGTCGCGCCGTTCCAGGCATCAAAAAGAGTCCTATTTCGTTCGGGACAAGTTTATTTCGGACCTACACTATTCCAACTTATGTAAAAGGAGTCCTAAACCTATTTGAGAGCGGAAAGGACATATTTTGGATACAAATTAGATCTAAGGAGGCAAGAGACACTACTTGAGGGTTAGACAACAACCTTGGTGGCAAGAACACATTAGGAGCAAAGAGGAAAATTTTTCTACGAGTTTTTCCTTCCTCTTCCTATTTTTCATTTTTGGTTATGAATTTTAGTATTGTAGTATTTTACATACTATTACGAATAGCTAATTTGTTATCTAGAGTTTTGATAGAACCTTTTGTAGGGTAAATTCTTGTTATGTTTTTATATAATAGAGAGGGACTTTAGTCTCTCTCTCCAGCGACTTCCTGCAACTCCCTCCCCCCAACAGTCAGTTTATCCTTCTTACCCAGTGGCTTCCCTCCATTCCCCTCCCCTCCCCTCCACTCCAGCAGCCCTCCGCGGCGACCCGGGTAAGGTCACCCCCACCTCTCTTCTCTTTCTCTCTCTTCTCTCCCTTAGCTCTCTAGCCCCCAGCCCTCCGCCCAGCACCTTCTCCCCTCCCCGCCTCACCTCTCTTCTCTCTCCCTCTCTTCTCTCTCCCCCTACCTCTCTTCTCTCTCTCTCTCTTTTCCCCCCTCCCGCCCAGCCCCCTCTCCCCTCCCTGCCTCTGTTTCTCCCCATCCCTCTCCCCAACTCCGGCGAGTCGCCGGCAGCCCCTCCATCCTTTCTCATTTCCTTCTTCCTTCTCTTCTCTCTCTTTCTCCCTCCCTCTCCCATTCCCCCTACCCCTCTGTCCCGCCACTTCTCTTCCCCTCTTCACCCGTTTCCCTCGCCTTTTTGTGTGGTTGGTTTTGTATTTGTGCAAGTTTTTGGCGGGTCACAACAGAACTACCCATCTCGATAAATCTCAGGACAGGTGACAAGGTGACTTTTCGGTGTTGGGAGTGAAGAGCTAAGCAATACCGGCCGGGACGTGCAAGAGGAGGCAGCACTTGACCTCGGGCGCATCAAAGCCTACCTTCAGGTTTTTCCACCAGGAGTTGGTACCTCCCGCCTCTCGTTTAACCTGTATACCTTTTACGTACTCTCGCTAGCATTTATTGTGAGGTTTACTCTATTTCTATCTATTTTGCATCCTTTTCGTATCTCCCTTCTGTGCGTGGGTGCGTCATTATTCTCCAGAGTCGGTTGGAGGGATAGTGGCTGCACCGGGGGATGTAAGTACAAGGTCATGTCCTCGGGGGGTTGGGCCGATAGCGGGGGTGAGTAGGGGGCAGAGAGCGGTTATGTGGGTAGGGTGGGAGGTAAGGGTGGGAAGAGGGTAGCGAACGCACATAGGCTAAGGATCGGGTGGTGGAACATAGGCACTCTGACGGGTAAGTCCATTGAGTTGGCGAAGATTCTTCAGAAGAGGAGGGTCAACATAGCCTGTGTCCAGGAGACTAGGTGGAAAGGGACGAAGGCACGGGATGTTGACGAGTTTAAGTTGTGGTACTCTAGGGTAGTGAGGGTTAAGAATTGAGTGGGCATCCTGGTGGATAAGGACCTTAGGGAGTCCGTGGTGGAGGTTAGGCGAGCGAACGATAGGTTGATGTCTATTAAGTCGGTTATTGGGGGTTGCGTCCTCAATATCATTAGCACCTACGCACCACATGCGGGCTTAGATGAGGAGGTCAAGAGGCATTTTTGGGACGACTTGGATGAGTTGGTGCATAGTATTTCCCAATCTGAGAAGTTGGTCATTAGAGGGGACTTTAATGGCCATATTGGGGCAGATGCTAGTGGTTATGGTGAGACACACGGTGACTTTGGCCTTGGGGTTAGGAATGGAGGAGGCTCTGCGCTGTTGGAGTTCGCTAGGGCTTCCGAGCTTCTGATTGCTAACTCTACATTTTAGAAGAGGGAGGAGAATTTGGTCACCTTCAAAAGTTCGACGGCGAGGACTCAGATCGATTACCTCCTTCTCAGAAGGAGCGATAGAGGTCTGTATGGGTACTGCAAGGTTATTCCGGGAGAATCCCTTTCAACCCTTCATAGGCTCCTAGTGATGGATGTTGGAATCTGGGTGAAGAACAAGTAGAGGGGTACTCGGGGCCAACCGCGAATTAGATGGGGTGCTCTGACTAAAGAGAAAGCCTGAAAGGATCTTAGTTGATGGTGGAGCTTGGAGAAGTTCTAGGGCAGCAGACGCAATATGGTCAGATACGGAGAATCTGGTTAGGGAGGTAGTGCGGGATGTGCTTGGGGTAACCAAAGGCTATCTAGGCAGACATCAGGGCGACTGGTGGTGGAACGATGTAGTGCGAGGAAAAGTAGAGGTGAAGAAAGCTACTTTTGCGAAGTTGGCAGGGAGCACAAGCGAGAAAGAAAGGCGGGTGAACAGAGAGAGCTATAAATTGGCATGGAAGGAAGCAAAATTGGCAGTCACGGAGGCTAAATATGCGGCTTTTGGTCGCATGTATGAGGATTTGGGGGAGAAAGGCAGGGACAAGAAGTTATTCTGGTTAGCCAAAGTAAGGGAAAGGAAGGCGCGGGACCTAGACCAAGTTAGGTGCATCAAGGATGAGGATGGGGGAGTCTCAAGTCAAACAGAGATGGCAGGTGTACTTCCGAGACCTTCTCAACGAGGAAGGGGACCAAAACATAGAACTAGGGGAGCTGGGGCATTCAAAGCGTCATAAAGACTTAGGGTACCGCAGGCGCATTAGGGGGAAGAGGTCATGGGGGCTTTGCATAGGATGAGTAGAGCTCGAGTGACCGGGCCAGATGAAATCTCGGTGGAGTTTTGGAAATGCATGGGTAAGCCAGGAGTGGAGTGGCTCACCAGGTTGTTCAATGCGATCTTCAGGTCCAAAAGGATGCTGGAGGAGTGAAGGTGGAGTACAGTGGTGCCCTTGTATAACAACAAAGGGGATATCCAGGGTTGCAACAACTATAGGGGCATCAAATTAATAAGCCACACCATAAAGGTCTGGGAGCGGGTGATCGAGGCCAGGGTGAGGGAGTCGACATCTATTTCCGTGAACCGGTTCGGTTTCATGCCGGGTCGGTCCACTACAGAAGCTATCCACCTTGTCAGGAGATTGGTGGAATAGTTTAGGGATATGAAGAAGGACCTGCACATGGTGTTTATCGACTTGAAGAAGGCGTATGACAAGGTCCCTAGGGAGATACTATGGAGGTGCCTGGAGGCTAAGAGCGTGTCGTAAGCCTTTACCAGAGTAATCAAGGACATGTACGATGGAGCTAAGTCCAGGGTCAGGATAGTGGGTGGCGACTCAGACCATTTCCCGGTGGTTATGGGGCTCCATCAGAGATCTATGCTTAGCCCCCTCTTGTTTGCCTTGTGATGGATGCTTTGACGCGATATATTCAAGGGGATGTACCTTGGTGTTTGCTATTTGCTGATGATATAGTCCGTGTAGATGAGACGAGGGTCGGTGTTAACGAGAGGCTAGAGGAATGGAGACAGACTCTCGAGTCTAAGGGGTTCAAACTAAGCAGGTGTAAGACAGAATATCTGGAGTGCAAATTTAGTGCTGAGCCGGGCGAAGTATGAGGGAGCGTTATGATTGGATCTCAGGCCATAGCCAAGAAGGATAGTTTCAGATACCTTGGATCGGCGATCCAGGGGGACGGGGATGTTACCCACCGTATAGCGGCGGGGTGGTCGAAGTGGAGGCTTGCATCAGGAGTCTTGTGTGATAAGAAAGTGCCACAGAAACTCAAGGGGAAGTTTTATAGAGCTGTGGTTAGACCTGCCATGCTGTATGGGATGGTGTGTTGGCCGGTGAAGACATCTCATGCTCAGAGGATGATGGTTACGGAGATGAGGATGCTTAGGTGGATGTGCGGGCTCACCAGGTTAGATAATATTAGGAAGGAAGTTATTCGGGAAAAGGTGGGGGTTGCCCCAGTGGATAAGAAGATGCGATAGGAGAGGCTTCGGTGGTTCGGGCATGTGCGAAGGAAAAGCCCCGATGCCCCGGTGAGGAGTTGTGAGCGGCTAGCGGTGGTCGGTGTGAGGCGAGGCAGAGGGAGGCCTATGAGATACTCGGGAGAGGTAATTAGACAGGACATAGCCAGGATGCAGATTTCCGAGGACTAAACACTGCAGTTAATTTGTAAGGAGGTCTAGTATCAGGATTGTAGGATAGAAGCTTCTAGATTTTCCGTACTCCTTTTCCGGAGTGGGTGAGGCGTGGTAGGACCGCCCATAGAGGGTTAGTTTGTGTTCTCTTATGGTAGTCATTTCTGGTAGTTATTGTTTTAATATCATTGCATGCCTGCTTATTTATGGTACATATGTCTCTTATGTTTAGATAATATTATGCGATGTATGCTGGAGTAACTAATGCGATTTTTGTTTTTGTTTTTGTCTTTTTTTGCCTTTCTTTACCCTATGCTGGGGGTCGATTAGAAACAGCCTCTCCGCCCTCTCGGGTAGAGGTAAGGCCTGTCTACATATTACCCTCCCCAGACCCCACATTGTGGGAATATACTAGGTTGTTGTTGTTGTTGTTTTTATATAATTGAGCCATAGATTTTCTCTATTTGTTCAACTACGTTTATATTCTGGTTGACTGAAGAGCTCTCAATTAGTCGTGCCTATTTTGTATGCATAACTTGGGAGAGAGTGAATATTTAGGTAATTGTTGAGAAACAACTCCCAAAGTATATGAGGGATCAATAACCGAGGGTTTAAAGGTGGGATTAGGTATAACGAAGCCTTGGGTGCGATATGAAGTGAGCTATAAATCCAACTAGCATAGCTCGGGAGAGTGCGTCTAGTAAATTGTCGTAATTACTCGGAAGATATTTAAGATAATAAGAGTGCTCATGAGAGAATATTTAGGCAAAATTATAGAAGACATAGCGGGAAGGATTCTGACAATTGGGAAAATCATAACTCTAGACCTCCTTAATCTTGTCTCTAACCCTTAGTATTTTTAGTTATTAATTTAGTAGTTTAATTAGTTAGTTAATTAGTTAAATATAATAATTTTAATATCTATAAGTTAGCAATTGTTCAAGCTTGTCTTCTTGGTGATAGTGAACAGCTATAGCTAAACCTTAGTTCTCTGTGGGATTCGACTCCGGACTTGTAAACCGGATTATATTTGCAGAGACCGCATTGTCCTTTATAGAAGGCATAGTTGGGCGTGATCAAATTTTGGCACCATTTCCAGGGAACTAACGGTGTATTTATAGGTGTACATATTGCTAGTTTCAAGTTTGAAATTTTATTTTATTATTTGATTTTTTATTATTTTTTATTTTAGTTTTATTTTTTTGTTTGAGAAACATGACATCATGGATTTATGAGAATTTTGTTGGTGGTAATTCTTCTTTTGATCCTCCTTATGCATATTGTGAAGGATACCACCTATGGCAAATTTATCAAGATATTCATGAGAGCTAGTTCTGTGCACCAATATAATCTTATGTGTGGAATGTGTGTGATATGTGTGGTGGTTAAGATGATCACTTTCACGGTTGTGCTTATATTTCTTACCTTCCCCCAACCCTTTACTTTGATGGTTCTTCTTTTTTTGGTGAAGTTAATAGGAACAAAGAACCCAGGAAAGCTGACATAAAGATGCTCGAAGATATGTTAAAGTGTATTTTGGAACAACAGAGTAAATTACTACTGCGGATAGAATGGCAGGAGGAAACTATTTACAACTTCAAAGTTCACATGAGTCAACTGCTTGAAGTTTTTAATGCTCAGCAAGCCAATATTGTGAATAGTATCCAAGAAGAACGTGAATTAGATACAGAAATTGATGAGCTAGAGGAGGATGCTAGAGTAGAACACCAATAATCAAGCGCACTAGATTTCAAGGATGTCCATGTTGTAGAAGAGATACTAGAGTCAAACAAGGATATCGAGGATACATATTTAGTTGACTCTATTGTCATTAGTGTTGAGAATACAGACAGTCCCAATATTCATGTGGTTCAGCGCGTTGGTCCTCACTCCAAGCATTTTTCCACATTGTGTTTAGATGATGATATGGAAATAAAGTCGTTTGAGCCATTTGAGGATTCAAGGAATGAGGAACAAAGTGCTTACATTCTGGAATTCTTCTTGCCAGAAAGTCGGGATTACATACCTCATCTAAAGGCCAAGAAGTGCAGAACACTATATTATTTTATTGGGCCAGCCAGATTCGTTCCACCATCTCAGAAGCATGATCATTGACCAGAATCAAAACTTGGGGTCCGACTCATAAGTTCAAAGTGGAGACAGAAAGTTATTGTCGTCGGGCCGCGATGTTAAATCAAGCGCTTGTTGGGAGGCAACCTAGCTTTATTGCTTTCTTTTATTTTTTATTTTTTATTTTTTAATTATATTATTTTATAGTGTCAATTTGTTTTTTCTAGGAGCATGGAAAGCAAATGTATTGGAAGGATGCACCAAAAAATGTAATGGTTGGAACTAAGTGTGAGGTACCGCACGAATGACCAAGCTGGGAGAAGTCTGAGCACCCCATGAACTGCTAGTGCTTCGGCCTTTTGGCCTACCAGGGAGTTTCTTTTACCCTCTTGTATGTATGGATGTGCATTGGTCACAATGCACGACTTTAAGTGTGGGGTAAGGAGATTGTCTGGGTGACTTTTCATGCTACTTTAGTTGTGTTTGTTTTTTTTTTTTTTTAATTTGGACTTTTCTTGATGACGGATCTTCTAGACATTTTTCTTGAGGGAAATAAGTCTAAAAAAATACCTAAAAGATTTTTTGTTTTGTTAGGTAGTGTAGCAATTACCCCTTTGTTTTTCTTTAAACCACGGTTCTTTTCCAAGGGTTTTATTTGGACCGGGTGTAGTTAGTTCTTATTTATGGAAAGTAGGAGCCATTGTGCTGTGTTATGAATTGAAGCGATATGACTTGACTTTGTTATGCCTTGAGAATAGTGAGTACTTTAGTTGTGACGCTTAGGCTTAGTTTTTGACTCCTGTAGAAGTATCTTAAATTATATTATCTTAACTTTGCTTAACTGCTTTGACTACAGTGTCTATGAATCCAATCCTGAATGAGTTATGTGCCATGTGTGTGTAAGGTTTTGCATTATTCAGTACATTGTATTTGATGCCTAGAACTTGCCCCGTGTGTTTGCAAAGCGAAATAATAGTTTTGTTCCGTCTTGGAAGTGATATAGGCATTTCTTGTTGAGCCATATATACCTATTTTACCCACTTAATTATTATGTACCGTAGTTAACCCCTTTGAGCCTGTAATCATATTTCTTTGGCAATCACATAAAAAGCCTTACTCATTTGTTTGAATTAACCATTTATTTGAACCTTTTAACCTCTTATGAGCACTTGAATGTTATGAACTTTGTAAAAGTTAAAGTGTGTGGTGGTTGGTCTGGCTTTGTAGTGGAACAAATTGAACAAGGAGTAAGGTGCACTTTTTGAAAGAAAAAAAAATAAGAGCCACTTGAATTGAAAAAAATATATAGTTGGATTGTTGTGAAAAAAAAAGAAATTTTTTTTGATAAGTGGTGGCTCTTGACGTAAGTGTGCTTAAAGAAGAATGGGGTAATTTATATTGATGTGAAGGTGGAATTTTGGTTTGACATAAGTATGGGTTTGAATGATAAAATATATGTATTAAAGTGCTTAGGGAGGTGTAATCACTCTTATATCTAAATTTATCCTACCCGTCACATAGCCTACATTACAACCAAATAAAGTCCTAATTGATCCAAGATTGAATGAGCTCGATTAGTGGAGTAGTACACTACAGAAAAGCTTATGGTGCTTCTTTTGTGGCATATGAATGTTATTTCTGAGAGTGAGTGAATTCTTTCTATCTTGAGTTCCTAAGTGTTCATAAATCTTATTGTGTGTAACTAATCTCTTGTATTGTGAGGGCACTTGATTCATGAAGGAAAGGTAATGATAGTGACCTCTATGTTAGAGTAAGTAGGTAAGTTGTGAATAATGCGGGGTACTTGTGAGTCAAATCTTGATGTGAAGATGTTACGCTATTGTGCTTAGTCTATTTTTAATACTCCTGGTGTGATGAGTTAGGAGAATTGTTTTAAAAGGTCGTGTCTATAAAAAAGAAGTGTAGTTTGATTGCTTGAGGACGAGCAATGATTTAAGTGTGACGTGTTGATGATAGACAATAATTACGTATTTTACTCGCTTATTACACTCGAGTTTACTGCACTTTAATTGAGTTTGAGCTTTAATCGCTAGTGTTTTGAACTAATTGTGTGTTTTATGCCTTGTAGGTGTGATTTCGATTTATATAGATGTTATGGGATGAATTTAAGTGATTTGAAGCTTTGAAGTCTGAGTAAAAGCTTAAGGAATTAAGTCGGGATCATGTTCGGGGGTCAAATATGATGGTTGAGAACAAACGAAGACTTTGTGAGGCATATTGCGCACTCTCTAGTAAATTGGACATAATGTTTTTCTCAAACTTCGTTTTGGCTCCATAATATATGGTTGGAAATCTAACTCAAAGGGCTACAACTTTTGTTTTTTGTGTTTTCCCAAATTCCAAACGGACCAGGATAAAAACTGCTATTTGAGAGCGGAAGGGACATATTTCGGACACAAATTAGATCTAAGGAGGCAAGAGACACTACATGAGCATTAGACAACACCCTTGGAGGCAAGTACACATTGGGAGTAAAGCGGAGAATTTTTCTACGAGTTTTTCCTTCCTCTTCCTATTTTTTATTGTTGGTTATGACTTTTAGTATTGTAGTTTTACATACTATTATGAATAGCTAATTTGTTATCTAGAGTTTTGATAGAACCTTTTGTAGGATAAATTCTTGTTTTGTTTTTATATAATTGAGCCATAGATTTTCTCTATTTTTTTAACTACGTTTATATTCTGGTTGGTTGAAGAGCTCTCAATTAGTCGTGCTTTTTAGTATGCATAACACGGGAGAGAGTGCATATTTAGGTAATTGTTGAACAATACCACTCCCAAAGTATATGAGGGATCAATAACCGAGGCTTTAAAGGTGGGATTAGGGATAACGAAGCCTTGGGTGCGATCTGAAGTGAGCCATACTAAAAGCCAACTAGCATAGCTTGGGAAGTGCGTCTAGTAAATTGTCGTAATTACTTATAAGAGATTTACGGTAATAAGAGTGCTCATGATTGGTAGAGAATACTTAGGCAAAATTATAGAAGACATAGTGTGAATGATTCTGACTATTGTGGAAATCATAACTCTAGACCTCCTTAATCTTGTCTTTAAACCTTAGTATATTTACTTATTAATTTAGAAGTTTAATTTGTTAGTTAATTAGTTAAAAATAAGAATTTTAATATCTATAAGTTAGCAATTGTTCAAGCTTGTCTTCTTGGTGATAGTGAATAGCTGTGCTAAACCTTAGTTCTCGGTGGGATTCGACTCCGGACTTGTAAACCGGATTATATTTACAGTGACCGTATTGTCCTTTATAGAAGGCATATTTGGGCGTAATCAAATTTTGAATTATGTGCCATGTGTGTGTAAGATTTTGCATTATTCAGTACATTGCATTTGATGCCTAGAACTTGCCCTATGTGTTTGCAAAGCGAAATAATAGTTTTTGTTCAGTTTTGGAAGTGATATAGGCATTTCTTATTGAGCCATATATACATATTTTTCCCACTTAATTATTATGTATCGTAGTTAACCCTTTTGAGCTTGTAATCCTGTTTCTTTGGCAACCACATAAAAGGCCTTACCCAATTATTTGAACCTTTTTAACCTCTCATGAGCACTTGAATGTTATGAACTTTGTAAAAGTTAAACTGTGTGGTGGTTGGTTTGACTTTTTAGTGGAATAAATTGAATAAGGAGAAAGGTGAACTGTTTTGATAAAAAAAAAAAGGAAGAGCCACTTGAATTGAAAAAATTATAGTTGGATTGTGTGAAAAACAAAAAAAGAAAAAAAATTCTTGATAAGTGGTGGCTCTTGACGTAAGTGTGCTTAAAGAAGAATGGGGTAATTTATATTGATGTGAAGGTGAAATTTTGGTTTGATATAAGTATGGGGTTTGAATGTTAAAATGTATGTATTAAAGTGCTTATGGAGGTGTAGTCACTCTTATATCTAAATGTATCCTACCCGTTCCGTAGCCTACATTACAACCAAATAAAGTCCTAATTGATCCAAGATTGAATGAGCTCGATTAGTGGAGTAGTACACTACGGGCAAGCTTATGGTGCATCTTTTGTGGCATATGAATGGTATTTCTGAGAGTGAGTGAATTCTTTCTATCTTGAGTTCCTAAGTGTTCTTAAATTTTATTATGTGAAACTAATCTTTTCTATTCTGAGGGCACTTGATTCATGAAGGAAAGGTAATGATAGTGACCTCTATGTTAGTTAGGTGAGTTGTGAATAATGCGCGGTAGTTGCGAGTCAAATCTTGATGTGAAGATGTTACGCTATTGTGCTTAGTCTATTTTAAATACTCTTGGTGTGATGAGTTAGGAGAATTGTTTAAAAAGGTCGTGTCTATAAAAAAGAAGTGTAGTTTGATTGCTCGGGGACGAGAAATGATTTAAGTGTGGGGTGTTGATGAAAGACTATAATTACGTATTTTAGTCGCTTATTACACTCGAGTTTACTGCACTTTAATTGAGTTTGAGCTTTAATCACTAGTATTTTGCACTAATTATGTGTTTTATGCCTTGTATGTGTGATTCCGAGTTATATAAATGTTATGGGATGAACTTAAGTGATTTGAAGCTTTGAAGTCTGAGTAAAAGCTCAAAGAATTAAGTCGGGATCATATTCAGGGATCAAATAATGGTTGAGAACAAACGAAGATTCTATGCGGCATATTGCGCATTGTCTAGTAAATTGGACATAACGTTTTGCTCATAACTCTGTTTTGGCTCCAAAATATATGGTTGGAAAGCTAACTCAAAGGGATACAACTTTTATGTTTTGTATTTTTCTAAATTCCAAACGGAAAAGGATGAATAGTCGCGGTTTCACCGCAACCACGGCAAAACCGCGGCAAAAAATCAGAGACCATATATGGCCGCGGTTCTACTGCATTTTGGCCGCGGTCGCACCGCTCCAGGCGTTAAAAAGAGTCATATTTCGTCCGAGACAAGTTTATTTCGGACTTACACTATTCCAACTTGTATAAAAGGAGTCCTAAACCTATTTGAGAGCGGAAGAGACATATTTTGAACATAAATTAGACCTAATGAGGCAAGAGACACTACTTGAGGGTTAGACAATACCCTTGGAGGCAAGAACACATTGAGAGCAAAGCGGAGAATTTTTCTACGAGTTTTTCCTTCCTCTTCCTATTTTTCATTGTTGGTTATGACTTTTAGTATTGTAGTTTTACATACTATTATGAATAGCTAATTTGTTATCTAGAGATTTGATAGAACCTTTTGTAGGATAAATTCTTGTTATGTATTGATATAATTGAGCCATAGATTTTGTCTATTTGTTCAACTACGTTTATATTCTGGTTGATTGAAGAGCTCTGAATTAGTCGTGCCTATATAGTATGCATAACTCGGGAGAGAGTGCATATTTAGGTCATTGTTGAACAACACCACTCCCTAAGTATATGAGAGATCAATAACCGAGGGTTTAAAGGTGGGATTAGAGATAACGAAGCCTTGGGTGCGATCTGAAGTGAGCTATATTAAAAGCCAACTAGCATAGCTCGGGAGAGTGCGTCTAGTAAATTGTCGTAATTACTCGGAAGAGATTTACGGTAATAAGAGTGCTCATGATTGGTAGAGAACACTTAGGCGAAATTATAGATGACATAGCGGGAAGGATTCTGACAATTGGGGAAATCATAATACTAGACCTCCTTAATCTTGTCTCTAACCCTTAGTATATTTAGTTATTAATTTAGTAGTTTAATTTATTAGTTAATTAGTTAAACATAAGAATTTTAATATCTATAAGTTAGCAATTGTTCAAGCTTGTCTTCTTGGTGATAGTGAACAGTTGTAGCTAAACCTTAGTTCTCTGTGAAATTCGACTACGAACTTATAAACCGTATTATATTTGCAGCGATGCATTATCCTTTATAGAAAGCATAGTTGGGCGTGATCACAATTTCTCACAAAATTCCCTTGTGTGGCAACAATTACTTCAATTATGCAAACGCTTAAGTAATATATTTGGCCGCATAGAAAGAGAGTGGGTAGAATTCAACATCCATGACAACAAAACAATGTGCTCTTTTACTTGTTTTCTCAACAACCAACAACGCTTATTCGTGAGAAAAAAACTTCTTTTCTGTCTCTGTCTCCAAATGATTAGATACTAATCCCTTTAAGATTAGCTAAACCATTACGTTATAAATTTAATAATTACACCAACCAATTGTTAGTTACATGTACTTACCAAAGATGCTTTGTTTGACGTCGCATCGTACTATATATTGCAAGTAACTTAATCTAGTTATTGTTCTTAATATTTTGCAATTAGGGATTCATAGAGTTTATCGGATGATAACTTCAACATAATGACTAGATAGTTTCAATTTTTTCTTCTTGTCTCAATTTTTTCTTCCTGTCCCTTTGCTTGTGCTAGATTCTTGGAAAGAGAAATGGGTGGCTGAATTCATTCTAAGTGCATAATTAAAGTTAATACATATATTTAATTGAAAACCAACCAGTTGAGAAAAGTATTCAATAGTTGCTTCCCTGAGTCTGTACTTGTGTTTTGGCGACTTCCAATGCTTTTCAAAGTAGGATCTTTTCAAACCAGAAACCCCATTAATCAACGAAATGGTGTTAGCTTTCTTGCTCTGGATTATCATATTCCTTAATTAATTACCTTGAGCAATATGATAATCTATCAACTGACATAAATAATCAAGATTCCTCTCCAAAATTAAACTTTTAAATAATGAACAAGTAATACTATATCCTTTCCTAAATATTCGTCGTTTTGAAAATTAAATTTGGAATATTTATTCTTTATTTTTTTTCATACTCTAATAAGGCAGTAAATACATTTAGGAGAAAGATAAATGGCAATTTAGACAATTATTTCTTATGCTTAATATATTTATTATATATATATATATATATATATATATATATATATATATATATATATATATATATATATGAGCAAGTTCGATCCCAGATCTATAAGATGGACGGTAGTCCGCACGGTCATCTAGGCTGGGATAGAAAGCAATGATTTCATCAATATACTCAAGTTGGTTATTTAAATCTAGCTTTATTCATCAATTTAGGTCGACTGTATGGAAGGCTAGAAGTCATTACCAAAGCATGGGGCTTGTTCGTTTTCTGATACTGTCAACAGTAATAACAGTTCTAACTGTGGTATCAATTATTGCCCCTAAACGCACCATAGCTAAGCGGGGACTTACAATACACCACTGCTCGTTATACTGTAGATAGTGCCAGAATCGACTATTCCACCACCTTTGAACCAAGTCAACTTTTGATAAGAAATAAGACTGAGATTTATGATAATCTTCTCATAATATTATGATTTCGTCTAGATAAAATCATGACATCCCTACTGTAGTTATCGGAGCTTCAGCATAGATATGAACAAACTTAGCCGGAAATAGTTTCGACTATCATTTGAAGAAAAGGAGAAGAGAAATCGGAATAGTACCTGATCGGAAAGGCCGAAGGTGTCACTAGAAGGTTCTGGATAATATAAACACAAACTTTATTTAGTGAGAGAATATATTACAAATAGAGAGAAGTGAGAGCTTTGCCAAACTTGGCTTGTTCCAAATGAATAAAGGAGTGGTCCTTATATAGACGGACCAGGGAAACAAAAGGAATCTCTGTGGGTCCCACATTCGGGCCCTTACAAAAAGCAACCATTTATTTTGTCTACTGATAAGAATAAAACAAATAAAGTGGACAGGTCTTATCTCTTGTCCATCTTTAATAATTTTTAACAAGATTATTATTATTACATCTTGTCCTTTTTTTTAGATTTTTTGAATGATCCTTCCTGTGCTTGCAGGAACTGTTCTATTTGAAGAATTTTTTCTTCTGTTATAGAAGAAGGTGTCTCTGGCCGTTGAGACTCTTCTAAATATGTTTCTGGCATATCTCCAGTACTGGAATTACTTCTCATTGAAGAATCTAATTTATCAATCTGGGAGAGGTTCTACAATAAACTTTGTTCTACCTCCTTTAAATACTTTCTGGTCATTTCCTCCCTATCACCTTCTTGTACGGAGATTCTCCTAGCAATATGAGTTACTGAATTATCACCTACCAATTTCTTTGGCTTTATCTTATATTCGACAACTGAATTTTTAATCTGATTGATTAGTTCGGTGCCATAAAGCGTTTTTATCTGGGGATCTGTTTTCATCAACTTGTCCCACAAATTGGTATAATAGACTCTGTATAGGCATGGAATTTGTTCTTCAGGGGAAGTATATCCCACTTCTGGTATCCATTTGCAAATCCAGGGAATAGAATATTCAATAAAGAAATACATCTGGTCAATAGTATCTACTTTGCAGATGTGTTCGGATAAATATAAATCCGCTAGGAATGATGAAACTGCAGTCCATTCTTTATAAAGATTTAGAAATGATTCTGGTAAAAATTTTGTGGTAGGACCATAATATGTCCACCATTTAATAAACCAAGTAGGAATAGGTTCATTAAAAACGTTTGAACAAATTTTTATCCACCAAGAATGTTTGTGCTTATCATTATTGTAAAAGAATACTTTTGAAAAAGCCTGGATATAATCCCAGTAAGTAAACCTTGTGGGAGTTTTATTTATTAAAACTTTCTTTTCAGAAATTGTAGAAATTCCCCAAGCTTCAATTGTTTGAATTCTTTTAACAATTAATTTAGAATATTGGTAAGTCTTGTTATCGTTACCAGTGAAGTGTTGCATATCAACAGTGCCCGTGGAGATTAACAGGCTTTCGTAGTAACTATGTTTTTTGTATGATTCTCCTGGAAAATATAATCCATATGTAAGGTACCGTTGGCATATTTCCCACGGATCCCTTTTCATATCAGAAGGCTCACTAAGAAAAAATCATTTCTTTTGATCATTTATTGAATTCCTTTGAAGGCATATCTCCCTCTTTCATCATCGAAACGAATGTATTACTTTGCTTCTGAGAATCAAGGAAAGCTTTTAATTGTCCATATAATGGATGGCTTTCTGGAATATTGTCCGGCGTAATTGCTGGAGTTGAAGAAGATTCTCCAACCTTTGAATTCACCAAAGTTTTTCCCGCTATTTTTCTCAAAGCTGGAAAATATCTGGATGATGAATAAGATGAATTAGGGGAAGTTGGAGGGACATATCTTCCCTTTCCCCGATTATTCTGTCCTCCGCCACTTTTGCCGCGAACTGGTGGAGACCATAATGGTTCTCCGTTTCCACTCATACTTGAATAAAAAGGAGGATTAGTAAAATTCATAATAAGTATCTATATCGTACCATGAAATATGTTCATCGTCATAATCAATTATTGAAAATGAGAAGTCATCTTCTTTATCTTGTTCTAGAATATTATCAATTAGCTTTTTCAGAATTATTTCTTGGATATCTTGTCCAAGAGGAACAGCTAGAAGAATTGCAATTATGTTGTTATCACAAAAATATATACTAAGATTCATATTTTAATTTAGAAATTCTCTTGATAAGAAATCATGTAGAGAATTATCGATTCCCGTTTTATAAAGAATTTTGAAATCAAAAGGTGCCAGCTGTGTTTGCCACCTAGCGAAAATCATTTTACAAGCTTCATGCGTATAGTCTTTGTTAAACATAAATTTAACAGACTGAGCATCGGTTTTTATTAAAAACTTCTGATTATATAAATCATCTTGAAATTTTAGAACACATTTAACTATACAAAGCATTTCGTGATCCACAGTACGGTATTTCCTCGGGGCTTCATTCCATTTTCCGGAATGAAAACGAATCAAGTATTCATGCTTATCGTTGGGATTAATTTGTTTAAGTATCCCACCAAAGCTAATATTGGAAGCATCTGTTTCAATAATTTTTTGCCAATTAGGATTGGCAAGAGTTAAGCAGTGAAGTGAATGAACACGTTGTTTTACATGTTTAACTAGATTTGTCAGACTATCAGTCCAATGGGATTTAGAATCCTTTTTTAGCTTATCATAAAGAGGAGCTAAATCTCGAGAAAGATTTTTGTAGAAAGGGGAAATATAATTCAAACTTCTTAAAAATCTTTGCAGCATAGTCCTGTCAGTAATAACATCAGGAAACTTAGAAACAAAATCAATGGATCTTTGAATAGGAGTAATCTTCCCTTGATAGATATTATGTCCAAGAAATCTTACTTCAGTTTGAAAAAGGTTTATTTTTGGTTTTGAAATTACTAAACCATTTTGAATAACTATTTTCTTAAAAATATCCAAATGTTGAATATGTTGTTCAAGAGTTTTTGAATATACCAATATATCATCGATATAAACTATAATAAAGTCTAAATAAGAGTTGAATATATCATTCATAATTTTTTGAAATTTATAAGGTGTATTTTTTAGGCCAAAAAGCATTACATTCCATTCGTATTGCCCAAATGGAACATTAAAA
>JASVEL010006083.1:0-62736 GCA_032618575.1 Nicotiana noctiflora
TAATATTTTTGAGAAAACTACCCTCTATAGCCCCTCAAAATTTTAATAGCCCACGTTTTGACCCACTTTCAAAAAAATGCCATTCGGTCTAAACATATTGCATATATTAGCCGAACATAATGAGTATGACAATACAAGTGCTTGTAGCTCAGTGGGTAGAGCGCCTATTTCCTAAGCAGATGGTCGCAGGTTTGACCCCTATCTAGCGCAATGGAGAAATTTTTTTTGCAATGTATAAATATTGTATCCTAAGTTCGATAGTGTACATTGAGCCTATCTCAACTGCGCTTGTGTATCTAAAGTGTATATATTTGTGTATCCCAAATATAACTTGTATCGTGAATGTATAATCTGTCTAAAAATTGTGTATAAAGTGTATTTTCTAATATTTTGGTGTGTATCATGTATTTTTGTATAGTGACAATCGTTTTGTATATATTTTGTATAGTAACATCTATTTTGTATATTTTTTGTATAGTGACAATCTATTTTGTATATGTTTTGTATAGTTGCATTTATTTTGTATATATTTTGTATAGTTACATCTATTTTATATATTTGTTGTATAGTGACAATCTATTTTGTATATTTTTTGTGTAGTAACAATCCATTTTGTATATTTTGTATAGTAACTATCTTTTTGATGTAAGAATATGGCATTACATCATAGGCCTTCATTTCTTGAATATTGGTTGAAATTTTTTATGGTTGCCCGGTTTTTCTGTAGAGAGTCATCAAGTTGTTATAAGGCGGGGAGCTTAAACCTAAGTAAAGTTCTTTCATTTTCTCCATCAGCGCCTCAACATTTTTAGTCATTAATTCCTTGCAGTAACAATTCAGAAGAGGAGAAAACTACTAAGGAACATCCAAAACTTGAAAAGGTAGGAAAACAAATTGCAAAAAAATGCAAAGGTTTACCCTTAGCATTATCATAACGAGACAATGATAATGCCCTTAAGGAAATAATTAAACTTGCATTGTCACGAGTTGACAGCAATACAACTTCAAATTTTGCCTGACTGATAGCAAAAGCATGTGACCCTTTTCATCATTCATGTGCGCTCTGTAGTTGTTTTTTAATTTTTTACTACTTACCTTTGATTGCATGTTAATTCCTTTTATTCGTTATATCTAGTTGAGAAATGTGTAGCGTCTATTTTCACTGTGAAGCTGAGGAAGCATCTTTGCTCGAAATGAAATTTAAGGTTAGCTGTGAAGAGTTACTTATGTGTTGCAACTGAAGAAAATAGCTAAGGAAGAAGTAAAAGCAATGATACCAATTATTACATTGAGAAGAACAAAAAAGACTGTAGGAATGGCATGAAATTGACGACGTGAGAGGAAGAAGAAAGACAGTAAGGAAGAAAGAAAGGGATGGGAGCTGACGGCTAGGGATTGTCATTATTTTTAGGCTATAACTTGTATGGGTTAATTTGTGGGCTATAGGATGAAATATGTTTGGGCCGATGGGCTACAAATGAAGTTTGCTCAATATTTTTCTTATTGAAAAATAGTTTACTCTTTACTCCACTTTCCGCATAAAAATATTTCGCACTATAAATTTGCTTCTGTTATGAAATAATAAAAGAAGAAAAACAATATTGTAGAGAAAGAGATAGAGGGAATTCTTATTGAATTATGGGATGAATTACAATGGGGTAAGACCCCTCTATTTATAAGAGAAATATGACTTAGTCACAAAGTAAAACTCTTCACAAGATAGACATTCACTCCAAATAGAATTCTATTCTTAACACTCCCCTTTGAATGTCTACTCAATAAGTAATATGCCTCATTAAAACCTTAACTAAAATAAAACCCAGTGGGAAAAAATTCCAGAGAAGGAAAAAGAGTACACATAATCTACAATACGCCTTTTGGTTGCCTCGTTAAAAACCTCGCAAGGAAAACCCAGTGGGACAAAACCTTGTAAGGAAAAAAGAGTACAACGTGCATTAACTCCCCCTGATGAGAGCATCAATTCACATCCTCGAGATTTCGCATCCCAATCTTGTGCACTAGCTTCTTGAGGGTTGACGTCGACAAAGATTTTATATCAGTTTCAATGTATTTTCGTAATGACATAACATAGAAATCTCTTTATTCATATATTCAGGTACCTGAATCTCTCATGAGATATTATGAAGTGTAATGGCATGTGATCTTCTAGATCACTTGCCTCCTTTATTATGATCATTTGCTCATCTTCTTTATCAAGAAGTTTATTTGAAACCGATTGTCTATACGCTTTAAGCTAACCATAGACTTTGTCCTTCTAGGACTTAATATGAGCATTTGCAATGAGAATATAGTTACTTTATTTGGGTCAGCAAATGCGTCTGGCATGCTTTGCAATAAATTGCACATGAATTATCCTTTTATGAACTTCAAGTTCATATTATTTTATTCGAGGATCTCGATGTATAAATGATAATTTATTTCATGTAACTTTTCTCAACTGTTGTATCTTCTCTCCCCCTCACGTTAGAAAAACTAACTTGTTTCCTCAACTTTGAGAATTCATCTTTGTGTGTTATGGTGTTAATCAAAATATACACCGCACATCAATAATAATAAGATGGAATTATTTGGTTCCTGACAATGAACCACTCGTGAGGAGAAAATGTAATATACTTTCGTATATATTCTATATCAAATTGATATAGATAACTTTGTTCTCATAAGCAATAATTTAGCTATTAAGTGGAGGCACTCAATAAATTATTTTGTTAAACTAGCTGTGATGTAGACCAACTTATCATGATGAACATCTTGAATATAAAATTTGGAAATTATGCTCTAAATCAAATTATTGAGCAAGTTACCTCGCACACACCGGCTAGGTTGCGGGTTAATAATAATTGCACATGTAACCATCTCATAGATGCATCTTATGTGGTATACATGGCAGGTGAATAGGCCCATATTCACCTTTGATATTTCCAGCATTCATGGGATTCAATCCCAATTTTAGTTGGTCAATTAATTAATGAGAACAAACAATGTAAGAGAATTCGTAAAGAACTTTCTAGTTCTTTAATATTTACCCATGTGAATTCTCTATTATTTTTTTCACATCGTACTTAAATTGATATGGGTAAATCAATTATGCCAACTGAATAAATTATCAATATTGATAAATTTCATATTTACACCATGATGTGTGCAATTATGAATAAACTCCAAATTTATTATGATATGGGTTTTATATTCACTTCATTGTGATATTCTTTTGTTTATGTAGTACAAATTGGAGAATAAAGCGGGTAACTTTTCACATACATATTACCCGCTACAAGTTGTAGTAATAGAAGATATTAAATCTTTCCTTTATTTATAGTCTCAATATAATCAACTGCTTTCGCATATACTTTGGAAACTGAATAAGTTTCTTTGAGACTTACTACAACACAATACCTTGTTGGTAATCAATTGTGTTTCTCAAAAATAGTGGTAATTGGCTCTTCCAGAGCTCTCAATTAATTGGTAGTACCACATAATCATCAACACTTATATGGTGAATATCTCTTTTAAAGAGAAACTTATACCATTATGGTCATGGCCAAAATTAAATGAAAGATATGTTTCTTGCATTATTGTTGTCCTTTAATAATCACATTGCCAAAATATTTTATCGTACAATAGGTACGTGACCAGTGATTAGTTATGCCATAATAATGGTATTATTTTCTTATATCATCCCAAACCTCCTTTTAGAGGTGAGTGTGGTGTAATCACTACCACCAGCACATTATATTCTTCCAAAAACGAATATATATTCAGAAATCAGATATTTTCTCATTCACATCATGAATGGACCATAGTCATCTGTATGTGCTTTATAAAATCTCATGTCAAATCGATGACAAATATTTTTACAAAGTGTGGAATTATTTTGAGAATCCTTGTTGTTCTCATTACCACAAATGATGACGATTATAATTTCGTCTATTGTCACGTCCACATCCATTGATACCTTCACGATAATAATTTTGTCTTCTTTTAGACTTATCACATATTGCTATCACATTCTTTTAAGGGAATGAGAATAGAGCAAATTCAATGGGACAGATTTTCACTTCTTGTGCTCACGATCATACATGACTTTGATCATGTCAAGACGTAGAAATTTTACCACTTCATGTGGGTGTAATTTCTTAAAGACTCCATTAGAGTTATAATCAAACTTTATTGTCTTTACCTGTATATAAAATCAAATTATAGAATTTCAAGAATTTGAAAGAGAAAAGTAAAATACTTACCTTAAATCCAGAATTTTAATCATGAAGGAAGTTCATGAAACAATTGACAATCATTATGCTCAATCCCAAAATTTCTACTCAATTGGTTAGAGTCTCGTGCTGATAACGTGTTATGAAATAATAAAAGAAGAAGAACAATATTGTAGAGAAAGAGAGAGAGGGAATTCTTATTGAATTATGGGATGAATTACAATGGGGTAAGACCCCTCTATTTATAGGAGAAATATGACTTAGTCACAAAGTAAAACTCTCCACAAGATAGACATTCACTCCAAATAGAATTCTATTCTTAATAGCTTCAAAGTTTAATGCAGATTAGTGTTTACTAATTGTATTTCGAGTATAAGTGAATACTATTGAAGTGCATTGAAATGCAATAATGACGCATTGTGTAGCTAGGGGTCATTTAGTAATTTAGAAAGTTAGAAGTACTAATTAGTTAAGGTTGTTACTTAATAGTGCAGATTCTGTTATAAAATCACTGGTAAGTAACAAGCTTAACTAACACTTAATTCTGCCAAAATACACGATCTCTTCTTCCTCTCTTTCTCTCTTCTCTTCTTTTTACATAATTAATTCCCTAGATAGCAATGGTGCTTATCTAGTCTTCACGTTGCTCGATCAACTTAGCTAAGGATTCTACAAATTAACATGGCATCAGAGCGGCGCTTCTAAACTTATAGTGTTCTCCGACGAGTTCATGGCGAGATTCCGGCGAATCGATAGAATTACTGATAAATTGATAGTGATGGTACTCGAATACTATAAAAATGACAGAGAATTAAGTAACGCAGTTAGAAACAACCACTCGCTATTTCTCCAAGCGTCAGATGCTCCTGGATTCCAGTGCTAATTAAGCTCACAAGGCCAGAAAATTATGCACTGTGGAGCAGGACAATGAAGCTAGCCCTTAGGGAAAGGAGCAAGCTTGTTTTTTGTAGAAGGAAGTTGTGTGGAAAACGTGTATAAAGGTGAATTAGCATGGCAATAAAAGAAGTGTAATACGATTGTGTTGTCATGGATAGGTAGTACTGTTGCAAATGAATTGATACCAAGTATCATATTTGCATCGAGTGCAAAGAAGGTGTGGAGTGACATTAAGGAAAGGTTCGAAAGATATGGTCTTATTAGGATCTATCATTTGTGGACTAAAATTGCATCACTAAGACAAGGTACGGATTCTATAACCGCATACTATTCGAAAATGAATTATTTATGGAATGAATTAAACATACTACACCAAAAGCAGGCTACGATTCTAAGAAATCTGGACAGTCTCTTAATCTATCACAACAACGTTTGTTGTAATTTCTTATGGGCCTAAATAAAAGCTATAGTAATGTGAGGAGTAACGTGTTGTTGAAAAGTCCGGTAATCAGTGTGAATGAAACCTATGCCATAGTGACTTAGGAAGAGAGTCAAAGGGCTCTAGGAGTAGCTGATGTGAACAAAGGTCCACTGACTATGATGGTAGGGAGGAATCAATATAACAAACCTAAGAAGATAGGAACGATATGTGAACATTTTGGGTATAAGGGTCACTTGAAGAAAAATTGCTATAAAATAGTAGGATATCCAGCAGATTCTAAGAGCAAGAAGAAGAAACATGTTGTAAAAGGAGGCAGGACATTTGTTACCAAAGTAAATGCAGAAGATACCAGCAAAACTGAGGGTTAACCACAAGGACATTACCTAACATAGGTGCAGTACCAACAACTAGTAGGATTGCTGAACAAATCTATAGGTGCACAGTAAACTATAACCATGACAGTATTGCTTCATTAATGTCCAATGCCACATAAAAGGATTGGATAGTGGATATAGGTGCTACTCATCCTATAACCTATAATAAGGATTTGCCAGATACACTCAAGATCATTGATGGATACAGAAGTGTAGAATTATCAACAGGGAAGACTTCAAACATTACACATATAGGAAAAGCAAAGATTCTAGGAAATTAGAAAGTTAAGAATGTGCTCCATGTACCAGATTATAAATTCAACTTGCTATCGGTGTCAAAGCTCACCAAAGACCTTAGCTGTTTAGTTTTGTTTTCCCCTAATTTTTGTGTATTGCAAGAAATTTACTGTATCAAGGTATTGGGAATTGATAGAGAACAATAGGGATTGTACACAATAAAGCAAAGGAAAATAGAAAACAAAACATTGATGGCAAGAACAATTACAAAGGGAAGTGCAGAAAGAGCCTTATGGAATTACAGAATAGGGCATGCTTCACTAAGATTTTTGAAGTACTTATCATCCTTGAAGAATAGAATCAACTATATAGAAATAGGAAATTGTGATGTATGCCCTTTTGCAAAATAAAGCAAGATACAATTTTCAACTAATGTTTCAAATTCGACTACTATCTTTCATCGTCTTCATCTAGATGTTTGGGATTCATACAAGTTTCCAACCTATGACAAGAAATAGTATTTTGTTACAATAGTAGACGATTACAGTAGATACGCATGTGTATGTTAAATATAGTCAAAGTGTGAAGTATGTGTAGTTTTGAAAAACTTTCTTTTGATAATAAACAATTATTTTGGTGTCAATATCAAGTACTTAAGATCTACAAATGGAATGGAATTCTGTAATACACAATGTGATAGCTTGTTGGCTTCTTATAGTATTATTCATCAAACTAGTTGTCCCTATACATTACAACAAAATGGAACTATACAAAAAAATACAGGCACATCTTAGAGGTGGCCAGAGCTTTGAAATTTCAAAGTGGAGTTCCTATAAGCTTTTTGGTTGATTGTGTTAAGACTGCAGTCTATGTGATCAATAGGCTACCTACACCCATTCTGAAATGAAGAACATCCTATGAGTCGTTGTTTGGGAAAGACCCTAGATCAGCTGAGGGCGCGCATTTAGTTGTCAATGCCGAGCAAAAATCTTGCCCAAGGGAGATAAGTTTGCACCCATACCTAGGAAGACACGGTTAATTGGATACTTATAAACACAAAAGGGCTATAGACTGTACGATCTTGAACAAAAATTATTTCTGTAAGCAGGGATGTAGTGTTTCAAGAACCCAGATTTCCTTTCAAGGATTGTCACGATCCAATTTCCATACCCGGTCATGATGGCGCCTCTCGAGAAGACAAGGCCAGTCAACAATCCCAAATCCTTTTTACTACAACTATCAAACATAAATAAATAGAAATTTTGACTTATTGATATTTAAATCTATTAATATTATCCTAAGACAACCCAACTGGTATGTCACAAGTCATGAACAAAAGGGCACTACTACTGGCCAACAAAGTATAGATAAATACAAGATAAAAACTGGAATACAAAATAAAGTACGGTGCCACGAACGCTGGCGGTCACCTGACTCAACTGCCACCATAAAGTCTTCTGTCCTGCTAATAACCCGCTATCGGGTGAACAATACCTACAACTGCACGCAAGGTGCGGGGAGTAAAGTGAGTACTTCCAACTAAGTGGTATTAAAAGAAAATAATATCTGAACGATAAGAAAACACATATGGGCACACCAAAATGCTATACAAGACAAAACAAACCCTTTGAGAAAATCGTAATACGATAAAGATTCTTTTGAAAAATCTCAAGATCAGTAAAAAATATCACTTTGAAAATCTCTTTTACAAATATCCCTTTTTTCTTTTTCAACAGCCAGCATATGAATAATATATCAGATAGACCAATCGGCTCACAAGTCGTCCCCTTGGGCACAACACTCCTCAACATGTAACACCAGAGTATCTGGTCAATAAGGCAAATATCAGTATGTATGCCAATGATATATGAGTGTTAATGTCATGTCGCGTAGTACAAACAGAAGTGAATGCAATGCAATGTAATGCATATGACAGCTATGGCATACAACCTGATCCATTTAGGTACACGCGCTCACTGTGGGGGTTCAAACTATGGAGGGGCTCCTACAGCCCAAGCGCAATAATACTGCGGCGTGCAGTCCGATCCATATACATATTACTGTGGCGTGTAGTCTGATCCATATAATATACTATTGCGGCGTGCAGTCCAATCCATGCAATATGCTACTATGGTGTACAGTCTAATCCATGCATGTATATGCATATGCGCACATAACACTCGAGGACTTAAAGCCTCCTCAAATCACTCCTCTTGCCCTCACATATGGCCCTCGGCCCCAATCAGTCCAAGAATAGTCAAAAAGCCCATCGGGCATCATTAAAAATAATAATACTCGACTCAAATGATTGTTAAAATATCGTTAAAAACTCCAAGTTTGAGAAAAATATAACTGAGTTCAAAATAGTGTAAATCACACGGACTGAGTTCAAATCATATTTCAAATAGTGAGGGAACCGGCGAAAACTCAAGACCGTGATGCCTTTGCTCCTCAAACCGGCCTCCACGTGCATCGAAACTAGCCGAAATCTGTACAAATATATCATAATAGGCTAATGGAACATAACCCAATCGAAAGAGCTCGAAAAATACCAAAAATCACGAAATTGGCAAATCCCGGGCGCATTCCTCGAAAAATTTTAAAATTCATATTTTTGGAATTCTCGTCTCACAACGAATTCCTACATACCAAGAACTCCCAAATCGGACTACAAATGGCCCCTCAAATCCAAAATTTAAATTTTTTGCTCCTAGCCCTAATTTCTTGATTTTTAGCCGTTAAATCATGAATCCTATGGATGATTCTAGCATAAAAACATGTATTTAACTCATAAAACTTACCTCCAATGATCCCCGTCGAAATCCCTTCAATTCCCGTCCAAAAGCTCTCAAGAATGATCAAAAATAGTGGAAAAATGGGTTGTTTTAGCGACTAAAATATTTTTAACATTTTGTCCGGGTACTTTAGCTAACACTATGCGATCGCATTAGAGCATTGCGATCGTTAGAACAAAATTTTCGGGCACTGTAGCTAAGTATATGCGATTGCATAGAACAAAAATCATGTACTGTAGCTAACACTATGCGATCGCATTAGAGCATTGCGATCGCATAGAACAAAATTCTCTGCAATTTTTCTGCTGCATTTTTCAACTTAAAAATTCTCGTTAGCCATCCAAAATCACCCCGAGGCCCTCGGGACCTCAATCAAAAATACCAATACATCCAATAACGTTATTCAAACTTGTTCCAATCGTCAAAATACATTCAACAACATTAAAATCATTAAATTACCGCGGATTCAAGACTAAATTTATCAAATTCTTCCAAAACTCACATTCGATCTGAAACCCAACCAAACGACTTCCTAAAAACGTGAGATTTTGCGGACAAGTCCAAAATCACCTAACGAAGCTACTGCAACTCTCGAAATTCCATTCCGACTCTCGGATCAAAATATCACCTATCAACCGGAATCCGCCAAAATTCAAACTTCGCCAAAATAGGATAACTTCTTCACCAGAGCTCCAAAATTACTTCTGATCGCGCTCGTAAGCCTTAAATTATTACCTGGAGCTAACCGAATCATCGGAATTAAATTTCGATCCCTCGAACTCACAAGTCAACATCTAGTTGACTTTTTTAACTTAAGTCTTCTTAAAAGAGATGAAGTGTCTCATTTCTTATCAAAGTCACTCCAAATCAATTCTAACACACCCAATACCGGTAATGAAACATAAGGAGGCAGAAAATAGGAAGATCGGAGTAGTAACTCACAAGACGACGGGTCGGGTCATCACATTCTCCCCAACTTAAACAAACGCTCGTCCTTGAGCGGACCTAGAGTTGTTCTAGAAATTCACCGATAGCTGAATAACTTTACCGTGCATATAACCCGGGGTGATCTCACGTCACCCTATCTCATATTGGTCTGACCACATAATTTATAGCTGAATTTTCACAATCCATCTAGTCCATGAACCATATAACTACATTTCACCTTCTGAGATCTTACACAAGATCAGAACCTCACATTTTTACTCAGAATAAACCCGAACTAGTTGTATTAACTCATACCTGCAACATCAGCTGTAATCATATGATATACCACATAACTCCAACACATGCAGCGATAACTTCGATCCACAACAGCTACCCACGACAACCAAATATCGATAGAAAACCCTTTTATTAGCTAGAGTCTTATTCCAACACTTTTAATATTGCCAATGGTAAATGAAACACACATTAAAACATATCCATACCTCATGTCACCCATACAAGAAGCCACTATCTTCTTGAATAATACCACAACATATTTCTGGGCCAAACTTCAATATAAACTCTCTAGTCAATCAAAATCACATCTGTTCACATTCATTAATGACTCCTACAATTATCTCGAATCCAATGCACCATTCTAGTGATATGGCACCTCATCACATGACTAAGCCACAACTTTCCTAATCCACGCACCAGCAAGGAATAGTCTAAACATACTCGAATCGGAACAAATGACTCAAACAGAAGAGTTGTACCTTAAGCTCATCAATACCATTACAACACAAGACTGAGACCCCGTCTCATATTATAGAAATAGAACACCTAAATCTATCCCAAAAGGTCGTAATCAATTCTCCATTTATCGAGAAACACTCAATTACTCTTCTCGCTCGACTTTATCTACGAGTACTCAATAGAAGCATTCCACATGTACCTATGTCCAACAATTCATGACATCTCACAGCACAGAAAAGCAGTTCATAGTTCTCCCCAAATTATTAACAAGTCCAAAAGCAATCGAATCAACCTATCCCTCAACAATACAACTCGGGACTAACCAAGCTAACTCAAGTTAAATACGTAGTCAATCAGCTTATCAACAAACTCAATATCAAGAAGCCTGAAATTGCTCTTTCCACTACTATAACTCATGGCAAAGTTGTACAATACGGTGTCCGGCACCAAACAAATACCAAAATCCACAATTTTGTTCGGTGACATGCCCGGCCACAAGGAATGAATCCGAAAAGTCCCTCAATACCGGAACTAAATCAATGGTAGAAAACTTTTGCGCTAACATCCACCTTAAGGCCCAATTTAAGAAAGGCAATCCTTCCCAACCATCCGCTGGCCTGTGGATCACAAGCATTCAGCTAGAATATAATCCAATGCACCTCACCATGCAACCTGTGGCATTTTTGGCGTAGCCCCTAATGCAATAGATCAAAATCACACAATACTAAGGCAACCAATCTGAATTCCAACATCACAACATAGCCTGTATATCAGAACTCCATATAACACACAAATTATTATACGTGATCCTACTTTCCACCATGCGAATACATGCACACATTTGATACCCAATCATTCCACAACAGATACTCAATGTTTATCATACCATACTCGAATAACATAACAACTTTTATATCCCTTACGCGCCGTAGACATCGCGCACTCAAGTAGTCAAGAACTTTCATTGATCCCATCTAGAAGAAAAATCATTACACATAGGTCTTGTTCATTTTCTTACAATACTGACACGATGGATGAGAACCTGTACACATTCATAACTACTACCGAAACAACAATTCATTAGTTCTATACTCTTGGTAAGAACTATCACCTCATTCTAAGACAAACAATGGTCTTAGCTCTTTAATTTTACTTCATTTACTCAGATTGCACTGATCTCAAATTCAATGATCTCGTCTTACCCAGTACGAACTGTTTGGGAAATAAGCCACTCTAGACATAATTATAAGTCGTATATGATGCCGCAACGTGCCAATAGGCTACCAATTCGAACGCAATACAAAAGAAAATGAACTCTGGAAGGAATTATCAATCACACGCATTAATACAGACTTTTTTGGGAACATAGGAAGCATGGCATACAAGGATAGCATATAGAAATTATACTTGATTTCACACTGTTGCGGCGTGCAACCTGATCCAGATAACATACTCATGGCGGCGTGCTACCCGATCCACATATAGATCTCACATAATGAGATGCATATCGAGCCAAATCTGCTCATTACAACATAATACCGAATATCGGTCATAAACATGCTAAGTACATCATAACATCTCTGAGGGCATATAGCGTTATAGCTACAAAAATCAAGCACAACTAAGGTGCAAAATACAATTTGAATTTCAAGAGCTGAGATGCTCATGTAACGTCATTCCTACATGGATTCTCAACACATAGTAATTTCTCAAGCCGTCTCACAACTCAACAGCGTAATGCATCACTACGCAAAATATTTGACAATAAAACATCAACCTAACTACTCCTTCATGAGGACTGCATTACAAAAATGCACACATCTTGCCTGATATAGAGCCATTATTCACATTAAATCTATCCATCGACTTCAAGCTGATTCTGATCAAACTGAACTAGTCTGATAACCTTTCAAAAGTCCATAATAACTCCCATCTTCCTCATAACGCACAAGAACAACCATCACAATTGGGGTAATCCTCCCCAGTTTGCAACTCAATCGGCCAAGTACCCTTCCGACATGAATCTTCAATTTAATGACACTATTACAATATTCATACTTGGTTTGCATCATTAATCAATCAAGTGATCATATGCCATACTTATATATTCAGTATAGTCCCTATTAGCCGAGATCGCGGCTGGATAGCTATGTAATGAGTATGTTGGTACTGTGTAATGTGTATGGCAATGGAAGGTATACACAAATTATTAAGGAAAGAAAATGTTCTTACTTGGTGGAGTAGCCCAGATAATTGAGGGTTGAAAGGTATTTCCTATGTGTTATGATTCAAATAGGTGGAAAGCATGTCCATGTATCAATTTTGATAGTATAGTACATGCAGTATTTAGATTTACATAATTGATATATATTGTGATGCTCTGGAAAGTTGTGGATGTTTTGTTATGATGGTTTTGGTGATTCTCTAGCAGGTGGATAGGCCCAATCACAAAGGAGACTCTGCCAAAATTTTTGAAAAAATTGGGACTCAGTTAAAAATCACAAGTCATGAGCATCTAGAGAGTAAGGGCGTTACTACTGGCCAACAAAGTATATATAAATACAAGATAAAAACTGGAATACAAAATAAAGTATGGTGCCGCGAACGCTAGCGGTCACCTGGCTCAACTACCACCATAAAGTCTTCTGCCCTGCTAATAACTCGCTATCGGGTGAACAATACCCGCAACTGCACGCAAGGTGCAGGGAATAAAGTGAGTACTTCTAACTTAGTGGTAATAAAAGAGAATAATATCTAAGTGATAAGAAAATACGTAAGGGCACACCAAAATGCTATACAATACAGTACAATCCCTTTGAGAAAATCGTAATACGGTAAAGATTCTTTTGGAAAATCTCAAGATCAGTTAAAAATATCACTTTGAAAATCTCTTTTACAAATATCCCTTTTTCTTTTTCAACAGCCAGCATATGAATAATATATCAGATAGAGCATTTGGCTCACAAGTCGGCCCTTTGGGCACATCACTCCTCAACATGTAACATCAGGGTATCTGGTCAATAAGGCAAATAACAGTATGAATGCCAATGATATATGAGTGCTAATATCATGCCACGTAGTACAAACAGGAGTGAATGCAATGCAATTCAATGCAATGCATATGACTACCGCGACGTGGAGCCCGATCCATTCGGGTACCCGCGCTCACTATGGGGGTTTAGACTCCAGAGGGGCTCCTACAGCCCAAGCGCAATAATACTGTGGTGTGCAGTCCAATCCACAAACATATTACTGTGGCGTATAGTCTGATCCATATAATATATTATTGCGGCATGCAGTCCAATCCATGCAATATGCTACTGCGGTGTACAGTCTGATCCATGCATGTATATGCATATGCGCACATAACACTCGAGGCCTGAAAGCCTCCTGAAATCACTCATCTTGCCCTCACATATGGCCCTCGGCCCAATCAGTCCAAGAATAGTCAAAAAGCCCCTCGGGCATCATTAAAAATAATAATAATCGGCTCAAATGATTGTTCAAATATCGTTAAAAACTCCAAGTTTGAGAAAAATATAGTTGAGTTCAAAATAGTGTAAATTACACGGACTGAGTTCAAATCATATTTCAAATAGTGAGGGAAACAGTGATGACAGTTCATGTTCATAAAGAGTTAAAACAGTCGGCAATAAGCCTCAAGTATGGCAATGAGCCCAAATCATAATGATAACAACAAATTATTTGTAAATACGTGATAAAAACCAACAACCGGGATGGACCAAGTCACGATCCCCAACGGTTCTCTACCCCACACTCAAGTCCAGCGTGCAAGTCACCTTGATACAGCACTAAGATGTGCAAATTCGGGGTTTCAAACCCTTAGGATATCATTCCCAAGTATTACTCACCTCGAACCGGCGAAAACTCAAACCCGCGATGCCTTTGCTCCTCAAACCGGCCTCCACGTGCATCGAAACTAGCTAAAATCAGTACAAATATATCATAATAGGCTAATGAAGCATAATCCAATCGAAAGAGCTCGAAAAATACCAAAAATCACGAAATTGGCAAAACCCGAGCCCGGGGCTTACGTCTCGAAAAATTTCGAAATTTCTTATTTTTTGGAATCTTCGTCTCGCCACGAGTCCGTACATACCAAGAACTCGCAAATCGGACTACAAATGGCCCCTCAAATCCCAAATTTAAAGTTTTTACTCCAAGCCCTTATTTCTTGATTTTTAGCCATTAAATCATGAATCCCATGGATGATTCTTGTATAAAAATATGTATTTGATCCAATGATCCGCGTCGAAATTCCTTCGATTCCCGTCCAAAGGCTCTCAAGAATGACTAAAAATGGTGAAAAATAAGTTGTTTTCCCGACTTAAATATTTTTAACATTCTGTCCGGGTACTGTAGCTAACACTATGCGATCGCATAGAACAAAATTTTCGGGCACTATAGCTAAGTCTATGCGATTGCATAGAACAAAAATCCTGGGTACTGTAGCTAACACTATGCGATTGCATTAGAGCATTGTGATCGCATAGAACAAAAATCCTGGGCACTATAGCTAAGTCTATGCGATTGCATAGAACAAAAATCCTGGGTACTGTAGCTAACACTATGCGATTGCATTAGAGCATTGTGATCGCATAGAACAAAATTTTCGGGCACTGTAGCTAAGTCTATGCGATTGCATAGGACAAAAATCCTGGGTACTGTAGCTAACACTATGCGATTGCATTAGAGCATTGCGATCGCATAGAACAAAATTCTCTGCAATTTTTCTGCTGCATTTTTCAACTCAAAAATTTTCGTTAGCCATCTGAAATCACCACGAGGCCCCCGGAACTTCAACCAAAAATACCAATATGTCCTATAACGTTATTCAAACTTGTTCCAATCATCAAAACACATTCAACAACACTAAAATCATTAAATTACCACAGATTCAAGCCTAAATTTATCAAATTCTTCCAAAACACACATTCGATCTGAAACACAACCAAACGACTTTTGAATGACCTGAAATTTTGCAGACGAGTCCAAAATCACCTAACAAGCTACTGCAACTCTCAGAATTCGATTCCGACTCTCGGATCAAAATATTACCTATCAACCGGAATCCGCCAAAATTCAAACTTCGCCAAAATAGGATAACTTCTTCATCAGACCATTAAAATTACTTTTGATGGCACTCATAAGCCTTAAATCATCACCCGGAGCTAATTGAATCATCATAATTCAATTCCGAGCCCTCTAACTCAAAAATCAACATCCAGTTGACTTTTCCAACTTAAGTCTTCTTAAAAGAGACTAATTGTCTCATTTCTTATCAAAGTCACCCCAAATGAGTTCTAACACACCCAATATCGGTAATGAAACATAAGGAGGCAGAAAATAGGAAGATCGGGATAGTAACTCACGAGACGACGGGTTAGATCATCACAAGGATACATGAGTTAAAGCAGATGATATGTTTATTCAATAACCCATTTCAGCAGAAAAGCACATTCCTAATTCACCACCTATACAAGTTATGAGTCAAGAAGATACTAATTTACCTGTGAATCAAGATGACATTGATTCCCCTACAGATGTTGATGCTCCTACAAACTTGGAATCACAAGAAATAGAGCCAATCTCTACAACACTGGAGCAGTTGGACTTGACAGACACTCAAGGTTCAGCATTAGGTGAGGTTTTAGAAGAGGCTCTTCCTGTTGAGCCAGTGCCCGCACCAACTACAACTGACTTACCTGCACAACCAGCTCTAAGAGAACCCAGAAAGACAATTCCTCCCATATGGATGAAAGACTATGTGACTTCTACAAAGTTGTCTGGGAACTGCAGGTTTCAAATCTCAAATTTCGATTATCTTACCACAACATATCAAGCCTACTTACAAGTCTTTTCGGTCCTAGTGGAACCTAGAGCCGTCAAAGAAGTAACACAGTATTCATAGTGGATAAAAGCAATGGAACAGGAGATACAAGCACTAGAAGATAATCACACATTATAGACCTGCCCATTAGGAAGCAAGCCATAGGCTTAAAATGGGTCTATAAAATAAAATAGAAGGCAAATGGAGAGGTGGACAGGTTCAAATCTAGATTGGTAGCTAAAGGTTAAACACAACAGATTGGATTAAATTACCATGAAACTTTCTCACATGTAGCTAAAATGGTTACGGTGAGAACAGTTATTAATGTTGTTGCTTCTAAAGGTTGGCCATTGTTTCAAATGGATGTCAATAATGCCTTTCTCCAAGGTGACCTCACTCAAAAAGTCTATATGGATTTACCTCTGGAATTGCACAAACAAGGGGAGTATAAGGTGTGTTGATTGTTGAAATCCCTCTATAGTTTGGAATAAGCCTCGAGGCAATGAAACATTAAGCTTACAAATGCTTTGCTGCAAGCTGGATACTCTCAAAGCTCATATGATCATTCACTCTTTACCAAGAAAATGGCAAGATCATTGTGATCATTCTGGTGTATGTGGATGATTTGTTGATAATTGGAAATTCTCACAGTATGATTACAAAAGTCAAATAGACTTTTCACCACAATTTCATAGGGAAAGATTTTGGGGAACATAGATATTTTCTTAGAATAGAGATCTTGAGATCACAAGGAGGAATTGTATTGAACCAGAGAAAATATGCCATAGAGCTTATTTCAGAGGCAGGTTTGAGTGGATACATGCCAATTACAACTCCAATGAAATTCAATCATAAGCTAACTACTGTAGACTATGATAATCATGTTCGGATCACTGAAGATAAACTATTGAGGATGGTGGAAGCTACCAAAAGTTGATAGGAAAGTTGCTTTATTTGACCTTCACAAGACCAGATATAGGTTTTGTTGTGAAAGCGTTGAGTCAATTTATACAAAATCCTAAACAATCACATTTGGATGCAGTCTTGAGGATGGTGAGATACATCAAGGGATCTTCATGCTTAGATATATTACTGAAGAAAGGCGAGACAAACAACTTATTACTACTGAATATGTATCCACCAAATAGCAGTTAGCAGATTTGATGACCATAGAGTTACGTTGGGAGCTGAGCAGCATCATCTGTTATTGTTCAAGCTGGAAGTGTTAGATGTCTTCCGCACTCCAGCTTGAGGGGAGTATTGAAGTACATTGAAATGCAAGAACGATGCCTCATGTAGTTAGGGGTCATTTAGCAACTTAGAAAGTTAGTTAAGGTTGTTACTTAACAGTGCCTATTCTATTATAAAAGCACTATTAAGTACTAAAAATGTAATTAACACTTAATTTTGCCTAAAATATACTATATCTTCTTCCTTTCTTTCTCTCTTCTCTTCTTCTTACAGAATCAGTGCCCTAGATAGTAATATGCTCATCTAGTCTTTATGTTGCTCGATCAGCTTAGCTAAGGATTCTACAAATTATCAGCTACTCTGGCAATGAAGTGGCTAATTAATTCCATAAACAGAATTACAATAGAATTATGTTAAATCTATTTCTTAAAAAAAATAGTGCGGTGATACTGTGTAATTATTGAAAGCTCTATAACAAAGATGGTGGAACTTATCGAGAAAAAAAAATCGTCTTTTAACCATAATGAAAACGACTGGAATTATATGAGGCCATGTCTTTACTTGCGCTGTTTAGTCATTATTGGAAAAAGAGATTCTTTTTATCTAATCATATTAGATGTCCAAAATTTATTTGTTCGCCTAATCATGATTCTTGCTGGATAACTTTGTTAAATAATAGAGAGAAATAAAATTTATTTTCAAAATTACTCAATTTTGCTCTTCCTTAAATTTTGGTCAATACATATCCTTCTTGGAAAATGATACTTCATCCGATCCAAAATAAGTGATTTTTTTGATGTTTTACACATATTAAGAAAGTCACATTTTAGCATTAATTAGCAATAGAATTGATCATTTTAACCTTACTATCTCACATAAACACTCCTAACACATATTCCAACATTATTTACTCCAAGGACAATGTAGGAAAAATATATATTAAGTCATTCTTGAAATCTGAAAAAATCATTTATTCTGGACCACAAAAAAAGTCAAAAAATCACTTATTTTGAACCGAAGAGAATATTATATAGTCACTCTTAAAATAATAATTATATATATATATATATATATATATATATACTTTTTTAAATAGCAAATATAAATAATTTGTGGCGCGAAATATAATACTTCTCTCCTATCTTTTAGCTTAGCAATTCATTTAGTATTTATACTTTGTCTTACCAAAGCTCCAATCTTAAAATGATGTCACGCTACGTATCCAAAATTTTCTAGAACAAAAATGTATAATAGTACATTTTTTAGTTCAAGAATTCTATATCCCAACTTACTGCACGAACAAGTGATTGAATGAAGCAAAACAATGGCACTCGTGTGTACAGAAGGGTGATGAAAGAGAAAATGGGCTCTACATGTCTGGGGTACTTTAGGGAACAGGTCAACCTAGAAGAGTCCATGTACAATGCCCAAACTCACATTAAGAGAAATGAGGGCCCCGCAAAGGATAATCATGTGACCCTGTTGCTTTGTCGGGTTTTGACTTACGTGAACCTTTATCACGCCAACTGACACGTCCACTCTTTATTGTATGTTTACTTTTGTCTACCATTTATTCGTAAAAATAGTACCGTATGGCCAGTTTTCGAATTAATCATTAAAAAATAATTAATATTTATTAAATTAATAAAAAATATTTATTTTAATAAAGATCGATTCAACATAATATATTGGAGTTCAGTATACATATGTATGAACTCCAGCATATTATGCTAGACTGGTATATTTTACTGGCTCCAGTATAATATACTGGAAACTGGAGTACCGGTGCTCCAAACTCCAATATATTATGCTAGATCGGTATACTTGCTGAAACTTCAGTATATTATGTTGGAGTTCTAGTGTACTTATAGTGGAACTTCATCATACTATGGTGAAGTTCCACCATATTTATCATGGAACTCTAGTATAATATGATGGAGTTTAAGTATAATTATGCTAGTTCTCCAGCACAATATACTAGCGTATTTTCCGAGTTTTGAACAGTATTTTTGCTCAGATTTATATTTACATAAAAAGTGGCTAAATTTCGATTACTTTTAAAACTCAGCTATTTTTGAACGACCGGTTGTAAATCTGGCTATTTTTGAATTTCTCCACATTTATTCTACAAAAACTCAACGAAATTGAAATAGTACTAATTATTATGCGGTACGTAGTATTCTTTTAGGTTGCGGAATATTATGGGTTAACTAGCACATAATCACACACGAAGCAAATAGAGAATAAAATTAACATAAGAATTTAACAAGGTTCGACTTTGACACTTACTAGGGATCCAATATTAATAATACCAATAATATAAAAAATTGAGAATTTTCATAAAAATTATTTTTAAACTCAATAGCATGAGTTAAGTAACCAATTCTTTCGTTTATAGGAAATTTTCAAATTCATTTTCATCGTTGGTACATTTATCTCAAGACAGAGAGAACAAATACCAACATTTATGAACCTCAAGGAAAGTAATACAAGCATAAATCAAGTCGAGGTCGTAAGGCCTGATCCAATAATATTTAAACTCTGCATTGTTAGAGGTTCGAATTATGCGAACCATATATGCATCTATTTAATCTATGAGGGTGGGCCGGACCTGTATTTTTTAGACCCGTATGGGTTACGGTCCGGGCCGGTTACGGGTTGGGTCTTAATGGGTTTAACGGGTTCGGGTTCATCTAGGTAAAAATTGAACCGTACGGGTTACAGGTTGAGGGGGCCAGGCCGGGCCGGATTTAGTGTATCCTAATTTTTTTAGAATTTTGTATAACTATTGTAATTTATATTAATACTTTGTATTAAATTAAAGAATAAAAAGTAGATGAGAAAAACTTTCACTTATAAATTGCAAGTGCTACATTTATTTCAAAATTTAAAATTAAAGTTTGCATTTAAAAAGTAAATTAACAAAAAAATAGTAAAACTGAATTTTCATGCATAATAAATTAATAATACTTCAAATTAATCTAACAAACTAAAATATTAAGCATAAATACGTCTAATAATTTTAAGATAATACAAATTATCGTAAATCTTAAATACAAAATTCCGGAGGACGCTTAAGACAATACTTTATATGCCTCCTTAAATTGCCCGTGCCAGACCCTGAACGAAAATTTAAGACTTGACCACAGTTCTTGCAATTTAATTTCTGACCTTCTTCATTTTCTTCTACCACCTCAAAGTGTTGCCATACATATAAGCGCACTCTAGAAGTATGAGGCATGATTTAACTTGAATTGAGATTTGAGAAATTGAGATTGAGAATTGAAGTATTGCAAATTGGAGAATGAGAGAAATAAGAAATTGAGAGAAATGAGATTTAAGTGAACAAATGAAGAAGAGGGAGGAGGTATTTATAGTTTTAAAAAGGTTAATTTTGTAAAGTGTTAAAAACAAAATTAAAAAAAAGGCCATTTAATAAATAAATTTGTTGGCCAACGGATATATTCAGAAAACTGGGAAATATAATTTAACGGATAGTGGGCCCCATCTGTCACCGAAATTCAAAAAAAATAATTTCTTTTTTACAGTTAACTAGGCCGATTTCGGTCCGGGTTAACCGGTTTGAGCACTATATACGGCAAACGGGTTACCCAGGTCCGGTTAACCGGATCCCATCCCTAAATCTAACAAAATCGGACGGACCCCCCAACCCAGCCCACTCGGCCCTATAAGAACCGGGCTGGTCCGATTTTGGATTCTACCGATTTGGGCCAATCCAGAACCGGGCTGATCCGGCCCGTTTAACACCCATAATTTAATCTATCGAGGCGTTCGGCATGTTCCACAATGGATAAACACATTCAAACAGTCAAATTAAAAATTCATCAAGGAGCAACTATTGAGGAAAAGGCAAGTTTCTCTTTAAAAGTCAAAAAATAATGTCTAGCCTTTTAGAAATTTATTTACACATTTGATATTCGTAATTAAGTATTTTAAAATCGACAACAAGGCTGCAAATATTACAAATAAAGCATGTTTTATGGCCCTATACTACCCGGACTTAAGCATAATAATGTAGCCCCCATGAATAGGAGCACATAACCATTTAACTTACCTATGGGAACAATTCCCTCTTACAAGGTTAGAAATGAGACTCACATTGCTCAGAAGTTTCATAACCATCATTTTGCGCCCTTCCAAAGACTCAAATTGATGCACATGTTCCAAAACTAGTCAATAATTATGTAAACCCATCAATACATGTTTAATTACTCACAATAATCTAATTTATAAAAATTTCTAACCTCGATCGAAAAGTTGACAAAAATACCCTCGAGCTCACATGCCCGGATTCTGAAATTTTTCGAAGATAAAGTTTATCTATAACCTCACAAGCTCAAATATGTAATTTACTCTTAATTTCATGTCCAACAACTTGGTCAAAATCCAAAAATACCATTTTTTTAGGTTTTTCCCTCAATCCCAAGTTTCTACTAATTTTCATGCTAAAATCTATACAAAATCAACGTATTTAACTCAAAACTAACATAACGTGCTTACCTCATGCTTGGTGGTGAAAATGGTACTCCCAAATTGCTACAAATTGGCTCTCATGGAGGAACAATGGTGAAAATAAGTCAAACCCTCGTTTTTAAAAGAACATGCTGCCCAGCCAACTTCTCACACATGGGGTTACTTTACCGCTTTTGTGGTCCCGCATGTGCGTTTCCAATTCCGCTTCTGCGGACTGAGGCTCGAGTGCAAAAATCTGCTTCTGCGGTCTCCTCAGTGCAGATATACACTCACACCTGCAGGTAAGGCTCCGCACATGCTGTCACTGCCATTCTCCGCCCAAACTGCGTCTGCAACGCCATGGCCGCTTTTTGTGGCACTGCACATGCAGCCAAAACCTTGCAGGTGCGGTTACACGAGATACCAACTGCCTCAATTCTTCCTTAAATTTTAAAATTGATCTGTTAACCATCTGGAATCCATCCGAGGCCCCAAGGACCCCAACCAATCATACCAATAGGTCCCAAAATATAATGCAAACTTACTCGAGGCCTCAAATCACATCAAACAATGCTAAAATAACAAATCACTCTCGATTTCAAACTTGATGAATTTTAGAACTCCGAACTTCTTCACTCGATGTCGAAACCTATCAAATCATCTCCAATTGACCTTAAATTTCTCACACAAGTCATATTTGATATTATGGACCTACTCCAACTTCCGGAATCAAAATCCGTCCTAGATATCAAAAATTTTACTTTCGGTCAAACTTCTCAAAAATCTTCAAATTTCTAACTTTAACCAAATGACTCCAAAATGACCTACGGATCTCTAAATTAACTTCCGATCGTGCTTCCAATATCATAATCACCATATGGAGCTATTCCCATACTCTAAATCCCAAACAAATATTGATAACACTGAAATGCACTCCAACCGAAACTTATGAAATTCTTCCAAAATATTAACTTCCACAATAGCCGCCGAAACGGTCCTGGGTCATCCAAAACCCGATCCGGATATATTCCCAAGTTCAAAATCATCATATGAACCTCCTAGAACCTTCAAATACCGATTCCGAGATCGTGTACTCATAAATCCAATCCTAATCAGTTCTTCCAACTTAAAGCTTTTAAAATGAAATTTTCTTTCCAAATCAATTTCAAACTTCCTGAAATTCAATTTCTAACCACGTGTACACATCATAATACCTGAATTGAAGCTACTAATGACCTCAAACTTTCGGACGATACACTAGAGCTCAAAATAACCGACCGGATCGTTACAAGTTATTCCCTAGAAATCATGCATATAGGATTTTGATCACTTCATTTGCTATTGTATCATATTGTTCACTAGAAATCTTGTTTATATGACTAAGTATAAATAAACTGAGTTCTAATCATCAACTATTAGAGATCCTGCCTATAGAGATAATTGCTTGTTAATTGGTTAATATCATACTACTAAACATTGTTCTTGAGCGACACTGTTAGGAAAACCTGTATAAGTCTAGGAGTTTTCCAAACAAATTCTATGATGCTCAACTGCTAGATCACCCAGGCATAACACATATAAGATTGGTAACTTAAAATGTCTAACAATCATGTTTTAATCCTGCATAATTTCGTCATAAACAGTATCCTGCATCCGAAATTTACATACGTACTTTGATCGCCTACAAAGTATGTCCATAGACTTATAGTTCTGGATTCTGCCAATGCCTAATTGATGTGTGTTTGTGTGCACTTGCTGCTTAAGTGTGGAGGTCAATATGAGCTCTTGCTATTTTTTATGTGAATTCTTTACATGTTCTGATTGTCACCTAGCTTTTTTGCATTTTTAGCAGCCTAAGTGACTCTAGAACTACCCAAATAGAGTTCTAATACCCCCTATACCATATTTATGAGACGGTTATTGCAGGCATAGGGCATGACCTATAATTTAATTAGAACACTTC
Organism: Nicotiana noctiflora; assembly: GCA_032618575.1. Taxonomy (NCBI): domain Eukaryota; kingdom Viridiplantae; phylum Streptophyta; class Magnoliopsida; order Solanales; family Solanaceae; genus Nicotiana; species Nicotiana noctiflora. The sequence continues at coordinate 24,139 of JASVEL010006083.1, forward strand.
TCGGTAATAACTTTAATATAGTAATCAAGTAGTAGGAGATGATAGTCTATACTCGCTGAATAATATGAGTAACACCTCATCTTGAGGTAGTTACGAAGTACTATTTTATGTTGCATGGGGTGATCTTTTAAGATAAAAAACTTAGGACTCCCATCTCATTTCTCTTCTTTTTGAATCAAGTCAGATGTACCTTTGTATAATAAAATTCCCAAACTTTGTACTCTCCTTCTCTTCATTTATTAGACTAATCCATATAATTCAAGTTCTCTCCAAAGTTGTAGACCTTGAAAAGTTCCTAACACATTCTCTTTGAGGTTATTTGAGCTCTTATCCGATCATGGGTAGTGTTGACTAGTCAAATAAAGTTATCTGTAACTAACGCACCTTAAAAATTGTTAGGTGGTGATTCTGATCTTTTAACTCTTCCTTTATAAGAGTTGTCAATATTGAAACTCGTTTCACGGGAAAACGAGACGTTACGCCCCTCATGACTCATATAACTAAGTTGCAAGTGCCACAACTAAGACTGATTCAAATCACTTTTCCTATAAGCTGCAACAGTTCACCTTCAACTACATTGGCTTGAAGATGATTCAATTTAGAATGCATTTTTTCTTTCATGAGTACCATGGAGCCTTTACATACTTTAAGTATTCTATTCTCGAAGTGAAACTTATATCCCTGATCATCCAAAGTCGAAAAAAAAATCAAATTTCTCTTTATTCAAGGAACATGCCAACACTTAATGTTTCTGATAACTCCATCGAACATTCTCAATATGATGTTACTAATCTCCCACCTGTAATTGATTGTCATCTCCCATGTGGACAGTCCCACTGATCTGCTTGTAAGTTTCAAATCAATTCATGTAGAAACACATGTAAAACATAGCACCAGAATCAAGAACCCAGGAATTCCGTCCATGACTAAAACTCAGGGCACAGGCTTCCCTACATAATTACTATCATCATAATTATTTCCAGTATCAATAATATTTGCCGAATTATCTACATTCTGCTTTCCTCTTTTCACTTTTAGCTCAGGACAATCACTCTTGTAATGATCTTACTCCCCGCGCTCACAACAGTTTTGCTTTCTTGCTCTAGACTTTTATCTGGCGATTGACTTTTTTTTGTTAATGTTATTTTGTTGTGTTCTTCCTCTACTCACAAGAGCCTCACCCTCAATTTTGTTGTCTGGAAAGCTCTTTTTCTACTTTATAGATTTTAGTACATCACTGACATTTTCCAGTGAAATACTGCCTTTCCTAAATAGCAGTGTGTCGGCAAAAGTATCATAAGATGGCGGTAAAGAACATAACACAATCAAGGTCTAATCCTCAATCTCAATTTTGACATTCACGTTCTTCATATCCATTATAATTGAAGTAAACTCATCAAGGTGAGTTTTAACAGGTGTACCTTCATTCATACGGAGATTGAATAACCTCTTTTTCTATAGAGAGGATTTGTTAGCAATTTCTTAGAATACAGATCTTTCGGCTTCTTCCATGCCATTGTTGCAGAAGTTTCTTCAGTAATTTCCTTAAGAACGCTATTTGTAACGCTCATGAAGATCGCACTCAAAGCCCTCTCCTTCAGGTCAGCCTTCTCTATCTCTTTCATCTCTTCAAGAAAATCCTCATCAATTGCCTTCCATAATCTGTATAACATCAGATACGATTTCATCCTAATCGTTCATAGGCTGGAGCTAGAACCTCGTCAAATTTCTCTACTTCATACTTTATTAAAGATGACGAAGAGATCTTAACCCTAGATTATATGTAGAAATCTGAACATTGCTTTGATACTAATTATTGCGAGATATAGTGGGTTAACTAACACACAATCACACACATAGAAAATGGAGAATAAATCAACACAAGGATTTAATGAGGTTCAGCTAAGTCTAATCCTCAGGCCAGAAGCAGAGAGAGTTTTCCATTATGAATGAGAAGAAAAACGCAATATAAACTATAGAATCTCCAACTACAACCCCTATATATATGTCCCAAATAGTCTCGAACCTATAAGAGAAAGGTTTTTCAATTTAACAAGGACTATAGGTTTACCTTTTCCAAATCTATTAGGAAAATGAATTTTCCTATATAAACATATAGAGATTATAGGTTTCCTAAAAATATAAGGAAATAATTCAAACCATAAAATAACACTTCTAGTCAACACGTAGCACTAAACTAGAGTACTGAATATATGATGGAGTAATTGAATGAAATTAACTTATAAACACCGCTAATATAATTTTTTTTTTCAATTTCTTAGTGAATTCTACCTATAATATTAAGTAATATATTCGTTTTGTTGTCCAGCTACAGTTATCTTTTTGATTGGTACCGCAATCTCTTTTTGATTGGGCATTAGTTCAACATTACTAGAGGCAGGCCTGTGTTTTATAGTGAAGGATCACCGGACTCTATAAGTTTTGACAGAAATCTTATAAATACCTTGAAAATATATTTAAAGCACTTGACGCCCTTACAAGTCTTTAGGAGGTTTTGATTGAGCAGAATATTATGCCCCAACGCATAAATATCCCGAGTCTGCCTCTGAACATTACCTATATGTCCTTTTCTAAGTTATTACTAATCTCAAATTTTTATGAAGTGTACGTAAATTGTAATTTGGTACTTGTTCGTACTGTCTAAAACAATGTAACTAATAGCACATGCCACACATGACTCCATATTCAGGTTGAACACATATATTAATGCATATGTAGTCATATATAATCCGTAGCTTTACGGTTAAACATAACATTGAGTACTGATAATCATGATTTCAGTAGTAGCCTAGTGGACAGACTCTTCATTTAATATTTGGAACATGAAAAAAATATTAAAGTGAGTTTTGGGGGATGGACAATAGGCGTGGACCTGTCTTCTTGATGTGTTTCAACATTTAAGGTTATTTTTCTTAAATTGATTGAACATTGCATATTTTGGCAGTTAGATTGTATCATCCATTTTCTGAAGGAATGCATACTTAAATTGACCTCTCATAAAAAGGGACGATGATTATTTCAACTTTTCTCGTGCGTGGGTAAGTTATTTTTGGAAATGGCATGAATTTCATTATTAAAATTATGACAGGACATAGACTACGTATTCAATGGTTAAAATTGTAAAGGACAATAACTTGTAAAATTTAGACCTACAACAATAAAACCACATGCGCTGTCTAGACTTCGTGTACAATCTATTTCAGTAATTAATACTACTCACAAATATATGTAGGCAAAATCTGAAAGATATTAAACTAGATGTTGTATCTCCTTCTAGTTCTAGTTTTTTATAATCGTTTTGTTTGGATCAACTTGCATGTATCTTTTAGCGTGAAAGAGCAAAATTAAATTACTAGTGCAGGTTTATAATTTCATTAAATAAACTACTTTTTAATAAATAAAAGTTTAAAAAATATTTATAGATGAGAATATTGATTTAATATCTTATTTTTTAAATTTTGTTGAGTAGGAATTTCGATTATTTGATATATTTTTAGTTATTGTATATATGTGTGTGTGAGAAAGCATATGGTAATGATTATCACTGGATAACTACAAAAACAAAAAAATTGATGTAATTATATTTATTAAAATTTCTCATCAATGAAGGGAAATATGGTCTTTAAAACTCTTTAACAACTAGATTATCAAATGGTTACAGGTGCATTAGCGAAGGGAAATTCGGTAATTTGCGACGGGAACACTGGTCGCTAAATAGGAACAACAACGGAAAGTTTTTTTGTCGTTAAAGGAATTTAACGACCGCATTATAATCCGGTCGTTATTTGTCGTGACAGGCGGCGACCGGATTTTAATTGGTCGTTATTGACTTATAGTGACTGAATTTGAACTTTTAACGATTAGATTTCCCTTTGCTAAAAACTATTTTTCTTGTAGTGTAGTAAATTATCATGATACTTCTTTTTTTATTTTTTTATTATATCATTCACCCACCAGGCTTTCATCTTCCATTATGATGGGGGATTTGACATGGATCTCTACTTATTTCATGACTAATAATCAAAAGCTCCATATCGTGATACAGAATTTGCACTTTGAGAAGTCTTTGTAGGGAGATGAAGAAAACAACCATTATGTGCAAATAGGCAAGAAGTACTTGGCCCCGTTTATTTATTTTTTTTAAATTAAGACATTTGAATTTGAATACACATCTGGATATCAAGATGTGTATTAAGATTAAGATATCTGAATCTGAATATATATATATCTGAATATATTAAGATGTATATTAAGATCTGAATAGAAATAATTAAGATTGTTTGATTTTTAACATCTGAATTTATAAATTTATTTTTATTTGAAATTTAACAAACATAAAATTCTAATGAAATACTAACTAATCTAATATTCTATCAATAAAATATATAACTTTTAAAAATATAATAGTTGTTGGTGGTGATGGCTAACCGGTGAATGTCGACTAGAGGCGATGGCTGGTGATAGTTTTGGTTGATGATGGTGGTTCATGCTAGTAGCTAGTAATGATTGGTAGTGGTGGCGATTATGATTGAGGATGGTGGTGGTGAATGGTGATAGTTAATAATGGCAGGCGGTGATAACAGTTGTGACTGAGGAAGGTGGTGAGTGGGTAGTGATAGGTTATAAAATAGGCAGTACCGACTGTGGTTGTTGATGGTGATGGGGTGGTCAGTTGTGTTAGTTGTGGTAGATGAGTGTTGATTGTAGGTGAGAATGAGGCTGGTTGGAGTGGTGGGAATAGTGAGTGGTGATGGTTGATAATGGTGGCGGCTATGATTGAGAATGATGGTGGCATGATGTTGTTGGTGGTGGTGGGGTTGAGTATGGTGGTGGTGGTGGTGGTATGGTGGTAATTGATCATAGTAGGCGGCGACATCAATTAATAATGAATATATGATAGTATCTTAATGAAATTAAGTCTCTGGTATAGATCTTAATCATACATACCTATTCAGACTCATTAAGTGAATGTGAAATAAAAAAAAACAAACACACTTAATGATTATGACCTGAATAATTAAGATTCAGACTTTAAAAATAAATGCACTTAATATCTTAGATATGAAGTATTAAGATTCAGACTTCTATTAAGTGCAAACAAATATGGCAGTTGAAAAAGAGAATGTGTGCAAGTTACACAATTCACAGTTTCTAGCACATAGTGTTAATCATGAGTCCAGAACCGAAATAATGTTAAAAAACACAAAAAATACCAAAATAAACCAAAAAAAAAAAAAATACACAATTACCCATTTCGCAGTATAAAACTGCGAAATGTACAAACGTCCGTTTGTACATTTCGCAGTTTTATACTGCGAAATGTATTAAAAAATTTTTTTTTTTTAGAAAAATAGGCCGTTACAGTTAATGAATAAAAAAATTTTTTTTTTTAAAAAATAAGGCATTTCGCAGTTTTATACTGCGAAATGCAATTCGCAGTTTTGTACTGCGAATTGCATTTCGCAGTATAAAACTGCGAAATGCCTACTCTTGCTATATCCGCCCGCCCCTTCCTTCCTCTCCTCCACTCTCACACTTCAAATTTTCTCAAATTCTCCTCGGCCCCCCCTCAAATTCCCTTCAAATTTTTGCCAAAATTTTGATTTCGAAGTCCCACCCGTCCCCTTCAAGTGCAATATAAGTGGGGCCCACCCGAAGATACTGTTGGACACGAATTCGGTAACAAAATTTCAGTTTTACAGTTTTAATTTGAGGTATTTGAATTAATTTTATTTTATAATTTATTAGAAAATATGTTAATGTTGGTATATTTATTGTTTTAGTATTACATTAATATGTTATTGTATATCATGTTAGCGTAGAGCCTGTTAGCGTAGAGCTTGTTAGCGTAGAGCCTGTTAGCGTAGAGCCTTGTAGCGTAGAGCCTTATTTAATTTTAGCGTAGTCTTTTAGTATGAAAATATTAAAATTGAGATTTAGAATAATTAATCATTAATATGTGGTCCCGGCCTCAAAAATCAAGCCCGGAACCTTTAAACAACCGTTATATGAAATTATACGTAATTTAATTAATTAAGTTAACAAAATTATGAAAATATTAAAATTGAGATTTATAATAATTAATCATTAATATGTGGTCCCGAGCCTCAAAAATCAAGCCTGGAACCTTTAAACAACCGTTATATTAAATTATACGTAATTTAATTAATTAAGTTAACAAAATTATGAAAATATTAAAATTGAGATTTAGAATAATTAATCATTATTATGTGGTCCCGGGCCTCAAAAATCAAGCCTGGAACCTCTAAAAACCGTTATATTAAATTATACGTAATTCTAAAATATTAAAATTGAGATTTAGAATAATTAATCATTATTATGTGGTCCCGGGCCTCAAAAATCAAGCCTGGAACCTTTAAAAAACCGTTATATTAAATTATACGTAATTTAATTAATTAAGTTAACAAAATTATGAAAATATTAAAATTGAGATTTAGAATAATTAATCATTATTATGTGGTCCCGGGCCTCAAAAATCAAGCCTGGAACCTTTAAAAAACCGTTATATTAAATTATACTTAATTTAATTAATTAAGTTAACAAAATTATGAAAATATTAAAATTGAGATTTAGAATAATTAATCATTATTATGTGGTCCGGGCCTCAAAAATCAAGCCTGGAACCTTTAAAAAACCGTTATATTAAATTATACGTAATTTAATTAATTAAGTTAACAAAATTATGAAAATATTAAAATTGAGATTTATAATAATTAATCATTATTATGTGGTCCCGGGCCTCAATAATCAAGCCTGGAACCTTTAAACAACCGTTATATTAAATTATATGTAATTTAATTAATTAAGTTAACAAAATTATGAAAATATAAAATTTTTCTATGTAATAATTAATTTTTCTTATTTATAGTACACGACATGGCATCTCGTCAACCTGCACACCCTGGACCTATGGCAGCAGGATTATTAGTACTGCAGGGTGACCATAGATCTGAGTCTATTTGGCACGGCCATCTAGCTCTTCAGACTATACGCCCCAGGAGGCCGGACGATCTGTGGGAGTTTTGGCGCAGCATCCATTTCATCCACGAGTAGTAGACCTTCTACAGCAGACCGGCTTATACAGCATATTTGAGCTGGGACGGATGCAGCTTGACTGGTCGCTCATCACAGCGTTGATAGAGCGGTAGCGACCGGAGACGCACACTTTTCATATGCCCATTGGCGAGGCCACCACCACGCTTTAGGATGTGCAGGTGTTGTATGGATTGCGCATTGAGGGCCGCGCATTGACACTGCCCCAGAAGTGGAGACGGATGACCCGCGCACAGCTGTCGGATGCGATGGCACGGATGACAGGTTTGCACCCGGAGGGCAACGTTGGTGGTTGTGGTCTCCAGATATCCGTCATTAGAGCGTTCATGGCGGAGTTGCATCCACAGTTCACGCAAGAGACAGAGGAGCTGTGGATTATCCGTTTCACTCGGATGGCATTACTCATGCTATTTGGGTGTGTCTTGTTTCCCAACACGTCGGGGAACAAGATATCGATGCGGTTTCTCCAGCCTCTGGAGGATATGGAGCAGGTGCATCAGTACAGTTGGGCATCTGCTGTTCTGGCGTATCTCTACAGGAGCATGTGCCGGGCTAGCATCGGTGCAGCTATTGATATTGGTGGTTTTTTGCCACTACTGCAGGTGAAAAATACTTTCAAAATTAATTAAGCACAAATTATATATTTTAAAATGACTGATAATTTACATCAATATTTTTTGTTAGGTTTGGGCGTGGCAACGTATCATGCCACTACAGCCACCTCTGCCGGCACAGGACTATCCGCCCCTCCCGCTAGCTGTGAGATGGATTCTCCGGCGGGGGAATTACCGAGGAGTGGATGTGCACCACAATCTCCCCCTTATTAGGGACCAGTTGGATATTGCATACCGGACAGGTAAACATTTACATAAAGTTGGTTGTTTTAAATGTAGTTGTACCTTGCATACTAATTTATTGTTATTCGTTGTAGTTCATCTGGATGCCGTACACTGATGAGCTACTTGCGCACCTACCTGCTATTTGCTCGGCAGACCGGCTCATATGGAGCAGCTCCGTCCCATTGATATTTTGGGAATTTGTTGAGTATCATGCGACGGAGCGTGTGCTTCGTCAGTTTGGTCGTCATCAGCCGGTACCGAGTGATCCCTCCTGGGACCCTACTCATTATCAGCGTGACGACCGTCACAACATGAGCCGGGATTATGCAGCGTGGCTGCGTGACCAGGTAGTCCATTGGGAAGAGCGAGCTCAGCGCATCCCGCCACCGCCGACACCGTACCAGGAGGCTAGTATTGCGATTTATGAGGCCTGGTACAGACGTCACACCCGGAAGTATGTCGGGAACCCCATCCACATGCTTGACGGCCGGTACAGACCGTATGCCGGACGACACGAGTCACTGGTATGTTATTTTGACTTATTAATATCATATAATTATGGCATAGAGTAATTTACTTACTAATTGACTTATTTCACAGGTTAGTTGGTTTCACCGGGTCTACCAGGCTAGTGTCGATACCCAGCAGTCTGAAGACAACCCTGGACTGGTTGACTTTGCACAGATGGTTGCCCAGATGTGTCGTATGGGACTGGAAGAGGCGAGGGAGGGCAATAGGTTAGATGATGAGCCCGATTATATGGATGCAGACGCGTACCAGAGGGGTAGGCCAGTCCCCCGTGCAGGGGCTAGGGCTCGCAAGGGACGACGACGACGTGCACGGCGAGGGGGTGTTGAGGAGCCGGTCGACCCACCTGCAGGGTTTGGAGCTGGGGGGTTTGGAGATGAGCAGGAGGGTTATGTGCCTCATCCAACTGACCCTTCCAGCAGCATGCAGCGGGGTTTTATGACCTATCCAGCTGACCCTTCCAGCAGCATGCAGCGGGGTTTTATGACGCATCCAGGTGACCCTTCCAGCAGCATGCCCTCATACGACCCTGGCAGCAGTATGCCCTCATACGACCTTCAGTTGTCATTGCCAGCGACACAGATGACCCCATCCGGACCATTGCAGATTATGGGTACCTTTGACGGGGATGTACATGAGTACTTCGCTGGCACATCTACTGCAACTGAGCATCGGCCGACCCGTGACGTGGATGGCGGTCGTAGGTTGAGTTATACATCGTCCCCTGCATTTGATGCGGTATGTTTGTATTACTTTTGTTTTTCAATTCTACATTATTTTACTTTCGATGCAATAAATTCATTACATCTGTTTTATGCAGTCTTCATCTCAGACCATGGTTGACCATACTACATGCGATGATAAGTTGACCATCGATGAATATACGCAGGACCTCGACGAGACCATTGTGAGAGAAATAATTTGTTAACCATAATAATTTAAATACCTCTCATATTTTATCTAACATTACTTATTTTTTATAGGTTGGTGCCGGCCCAACGGCCTATTCCTCCGACCCTGCAAGTTGTGCTGTAGATGCCGCTGCACATCCTCCCATAAAAAGGCGGCTTGACGATGATGATCCAGATAGTGTGCCAGACCGACAGGGGATGCGGCTTAAGCCAGCAGCAAATTTGAGGCACAAAGCATGCGGCACTCATTGATTTCATTATGTATATACACTTGTGTAAATAATATTTATTCTGAATAAATAAATATTTTTTGATTTCATTAATGTATACATACAAACATAGCATTAATAGTAGAAACAACACTTCCAATTCAAATATAACTAAAGCAATAAATAGAACAATGAGCCAAATATCTATAAACAACACTTCCAATTCAAATATAACTAAAGCAATAAATAGAACAATGAGCCAAATATCTATATATAAAATAGAACACAAACATAACATTCCAATAAAACTTACAACATAATATTCCTATAAAACTTAAAATTGTTCAATACAAACACAAACATACTATTACAGTTAAAATGAAATGACACTTAAACGAGAGTAAAATCAAGTAGACGTTCTATGAGCTTCCATTTATTCTGCGTTCTAGCCACTTAAATTGTTCTAGCAGTCGTTCTTGTTCGTCTTCTAACTCTTTTACTCTCGCCTTAAGCTCCGCAATTTCCTGTTTATTTTTTTGGTTTTCTCCCATAGCTGATGCCAATTTCCATTCTGCTCTTAGTTTTTTGTTTTTTCTTCCCTCACCTCGTCCCTGAGTTGTATCCTTCTTATATTGCTATTGTAGCTGCTTTCTGCTTGCGCTAACCACATATTATGCAGATTAAGCATTCGTTCTCTGTAGTTTGCTTGGAGACACTGTTCTTCAGCCCATTCATTGAACTCACACATTGGCTCATTCGGATTTTTGTAGCAATCCATCTGGTTCATGCACATCCAGTAGTGGCGTCCAACATCATCACCTTCCCAACATGTTTGTTGCACACATTTTTTTCCACAATAACACACTGGTGTTCCATATTGAGCCATTTAAAATATTGCACAGTAACACACTTTGAAAATATGAAACGTTCGCAAGAAATATTTGCGCTTTGTAAGATTTTAAGCACATGTAATGACGGTAATGAGCCCCGTATTTATAGGCAACATAAACATAAATCGTTATATAATACTACGATTTGCATTTCGTAGTATTAAACTACGAATTACAAAAAATGCAGCTTTTTCGTAAGAAGTGACAACTTTTTGTAAACTACGAATTATAAAAAAATGCAGATTTTTCGTAAGAAGTGACAACTTTACATTTCGTAGTATTGAACTACGAATTACATTTCGTAGTATTGAACTACGAATTACATTTCGTAGTATTGAACTACGAATTACATTTCGTAGTATTGAACTACGAATTACATTTCGTAGTATTGAACTACGAATTACTAGGACACTAAAAATCACATAATTTTAAGGTTTTTTCAAATAAAAGGACAAATTTATATTTGTAGTATTGATCTACGAATTACATGGACGAAATGACATAGATATGACTATTCACATGCTTTTCATAACTTCACTTTTCGTATTATTATACACTATTTAAAAGTGCACAACATCACATTAAGAAAATTACAACAACATACGTAATTTGAAGAATAATTTTATTTCAAATGCACAAAAGGTACTACATACATATATTACAACTAATAATACAAAAATAAGGAACTAATGTTATGGTTGATAGTTGGGTACATTGGACGAACTTGCACCTGAAGGACATTTACGACGGTCATGTCCAGTTTGGGAGCATATGCTACATTTACGTGCATAAACAGACTCACCAACATCCATTTGGTTTGGTATACGTGTTCTCTTTTGTACTCTCAACTTGCGTAAGTACTCCTTGTTACATACCAACTTAAAAGGTTCCGTCGGCCAATAATGCTCAGCACCTAAAGGATGCAACTTCCCACTATACGTGTCTACGTATGCTGCAACACTGTAGTGCCTATCAATGTAGTTTGTTGCCCCATAGCCAACTTGTTGAAAGCACTTCAATGCATGTGGGCACGGCATGTGGTAGATGGTCCATTTCCCACACGAACATAACCTTCTACTTTCATTCACCGTGTGTACATTATTCCCATGGTGTGCACGATTACCTGTCTTAACTTCGAAAACACCTTGTTCATTGTCGTACTGAAGATAAGAATGCCACTGTGCTCGCTTCCTGTACTTTTCGAATCTTTCCATGGGTTTTGGCATAAATTCAACACCTCATCCAACAATGACGATGCAGCTGCATGCCTTTCAACAAATCTCTCTGCACTCTGTTTGAAAGTCATGCGGACCATGGCAGTGACAGGCAGTCCACGTGCAGATTTCAACAAGCCATTAAATGACTCCGACACATTCGTGGTGAGGGCTCCCCATCGTATGCCACCATCAGCATGCAATGTCCACATTTGAGTGTCATGTTGCATCAACCAACTATAAGCTCGTGGTTCCAACTGCCGGATTGCTTCCATGCACCTATTGAATTTACATAGCTGGTGCTCAGTTGCAGCCATCCATATTAAGTCATGCAATGCCTTGTCAGGAAATCTCTTTTGAAAATTGGCCTTTAGGTGCCTCACACAGTAACGGTGGTATGCATGCGGTGCCTGCCATTCAACCAAGTGACGTACAGAACTTAAAATACCACCATGCCGATCAGAAATTAGACAAATACCTGAACGCTGTTTCACAACGTGTTGCTTCAAGTGGTTCAAGAATTGCGTCCACGTCTCTTCACTTTCGTTCGCACAAATGGCAAAAGCAAGTGGAAATATTTGGCTATTGGCATCTATAGCAACTGCAATCAAAAGCTTAATATCATACTTTCCATAGACATGAGTACCGTCTATGGAAATTACAGGACGACAATGCACAAAACCATCTATTGCTGGTTTAAATGACCAAAATAGATAGTTGAATATAAATTCTGGCCTGCCAGGACTTCGCTCGCGCCTCCATTCAACAATAGTACCGGGGTTAAATTGTTGCAGTGCAGCCATGTACCTGGGAAGATTTGAAAAGGACTTATCCCAGTCGCCATAAATTAGTTCAAAGGCACGTTTGCGATCGAGATATGCCTTTCTTTTACTTATAGTACAACCATACTCTTGTGGACAGTTGTAATACACTCTTTAATCTTAAATCTAATAGACACTTCCAAAAATGGAACCAAGACAAGAGAAATCAAGTCAACATCCAGGTTGAAGTGGTTCTCATTGAATGTGTCCATTTCACATCTATGATCGCTAATAAATTTACCAATTTTCCACAAACCAGATTTTTTCTTTGTAGCACGAAGCATCCAATGACAGCCCAAGAACCACCTGGCGACATACAGCCTTGTATTTATCCCTAGTTGACTCAGTTATCGTCATCTCACGAGACTCCCTTATGGTATACATTTTTACAGCCCTAACTAGGCGCGCTTTGTCAGGGAAATACATGCCTTTTGTAACAACACCTGGTCTACATTCATCCCACATCTTCGATCGTAATTCATCATAACCCTTTGTCAATGCATCAACATTAGGCATGGCAGGCAAATTATCCAGGTATGGAATATTTCTCTCATGAAAAGGCACGTGGGATTCATACACTCTTCGACAGACCGGGGGGGAGGAGGAACATGCTCCCTAGTCAAATCAGGCTCCACATTCACTTCCTCCTCCTCATCGTCATCCTCCACATCATCACCCTCCTCACGGAAGGGTGTCTCATCACCAGACTCATCCGCATTGTTATCGTAATCACTATCATCCTCCTGACTCTACGCATCTGCTAAGTCACGAGTAAAAACATCGTGTACGGGCAACTTTGTTAGTCCAGGAGCTTCTAGAAGCTCGTTTTCACTGCATATAACCAACAAAAATTTAAGTATCCTAATAGTATTTTCTTGAAATTTAAATGTACATATCACTACATCACTATACTTACAACTCGTATTGTCTTGAAGTCTCATGCTGGCTTTCTTGAGGTTGCTGATAACTACCAGAGGGACCACCGTGCTCCAATACTGCAGATTTTTGCAAATTCCAACTAGGGACGTGGTCATAATTTGTCAAATTCAATTCCGGACGATACACCCTATGAAAATTAGAACTATAAATACAAATCCAAATAAAACATAAAGAAAAAGATTTCACTAAATTTAAGTTTATCGGTCGTCTTCTTCATTATACGAAGTAGTAACATTATTTTCTGGCTCCTCATTCGCCTGTGGTGACAAATTCAAATCAAGAGAACCTCTTCCATCTCCAACCTGTCTGCCTAATGCTCCTCCAAAATAACCATCCGATGAATGTGGGTTATCACTTATACGCACTCCCTCATTACTACTAAGGTCTTCAACCTTGACATACATTTCTAATAATTTTATTACAATGTATTCTCTATATTCGTCCGGAACCCGCAAAAAATCTCTAAGACTTTCATCATCGTCAATGTTAAACTCCGAATAATAAGCAAACCCATGCGGAGTCACTGAATAAGAAAATCTTCCGGTTACTTTAATGCTAACCGAACGCCTCCGCTCACTCATTTTTTACGTAACAACGATACCAAAGTATTGTATTGCATATTAAGCGGCAATTTAACATGACACCGTGGAGGAGAGCTATACCTCACTGAGTTATTATCCACAATAACCTCACCCCCCCAATACAATGAAACCCTCATTTTGGCAACTTGAGACATTATAAAAAATGGATTGATAAGAAGAAGAGAGGAAAACCGAAATAATTTGTGTTGATATAGTTTTGATGAAGTTCAGTCGTCTATAAATAAGAAAATTTTGAGAATCAAATTCGCACTACAAAACTACGAATTATGATTTTTAATTAAAAAGTGGGCCCATTTGCAGCCTATTTCGCAGTATTGTACTGCGAAATAGCCTATTTCGCAGTACAATACTGCGAAATAGGCCACTTTTAAAAACACGGCCATTTTTTAAAAAAAAAAATAAAAAATCCCATTTCGCAGTATAAAACTGCGAATTGCACTAACGGCCGTTAGTGCAATTCGCAGTTTTATACTGCGAAATAGGTAATTGTGTATTTTTTTTTTTTTGGTTTATTTTGGTATTTTTTGTTTTTTTTAACATTATTTCGGTTCCGGACACTGTTAATCATGTGATTATGGTTCAATTAACCGAATACCATTTAAGATTAACAAAAAGAAAACATTATTAAAAGCATGTTAATTATTCCCTAAGCATTAATCACAAGAATACCTTCTGTCGGGACGTATCTGTGAGGAGATAATGGATGGCAGTTTAGTTGGTTGGTATATATTTAGAATAGTACATTACTACTAAATTATGCATCTACTGAAGAACCTGCATCGATCTTAGCAATAAACTGAATACCCCATAATATTCTTGATTATATTATTCTACTGAATAATTATTATTATATTCTTGATTATCTTTTTCGACTTTTATAATGTATTCACCCCTAATTCACGTTGGACATGCATGCGAACTGAACACTTGACCTGAGAACATGGTTTACAAGTTTCCCATGGTTTTTCGAGTACTTCAGCAATAATTAGTACTTTTGTTCGTTTCATTGTGATGCACTTTGACCGGACATGAAATTTATCCCAAAGAAAAAAATGACTTTAAAATTTATGGTCTAAAATAATTCATAAATATTTATGTGATTATATATCATCTCACTAAAAATAAAATAAAAAGTTTGAAATTAAAATATTTTTAAATATAAAAATATTAAAAACAACTACTAAAAATAAAAATAATATCACATAAATTGGGACTGAGTAACAACTATTGCTAATTCAAAAATGAATGTTTGACTTTGACTGATAAATTTTTGGATTGCATTAGAAGTCAGGGCATGCATGTAAGCGTTAAATTAAGTTATGCTTATAGTGGAAACTTTCATTGTTCATCTGTATTTCATATTCCCAAGAGAAATATACATAATGCATGGGAATTAGTTGGACTGATACAGGAACCTTGCCATTTTACCCGACATGATGTATGAACCTATATGTGTGTGTCTTTGTTTATATATTCATCATTTGTTCTAAGGGCGGATCTAGTATTTTATTTACGGGTTCATGTGAACTCATTAGCTTTTGTCCAAACAGTGTAAATATATTTTAAAAATTCATTAAATATCTCTAAATATTTAAATGTAAACCCAATTACTATTGAAAATTTACCCAAAATCGCTACAGGAACCCATAAGTATTAAATCCTGAATTTGCGTCTGTTTGTTAGCTCTTCTAGGCCAATACCGTGTGACATTGTAAACTTTTCACTGGATTCTAGGGGTTTGATTGATCCAAGCTTTCACCATGTTGAATAGATAAACAAGAGAACGAACTTAGCCAAACTTAATCAAAATTGTCTATTTTAAACATTAGCTATTTGCTTAATGACCACCAGCAGGTGCTGTTAGAAAAGGATTTAGTTTATGCACATTGACAGTATCATTGGTGTATTTGTATCTAGTACAACAAGTTTATTTTGTTTTCTTAGGTATCCAATTAATTTAATTTATCATAAATAGTTACTATTTGTTGTGATAGGTCTCTCTAATTTAACGGTCGGAAATCCATTAGTCTTCAAGTATTACCGCCACTTGTTATAAAAATGTGATTGTCTAAAAGAATCAAGCCCGTACATAAAATACGTGTTGAGAACATAATATATTATTACATTGTTTCTAAATATCCCCTAATCTGACATCTCAATAGTGACTCGAACTTACTTTAGCGCCCCAGAAATTATATGCAGATTTTAATGGCACAGTTTTCTTACATCATTCTTTTCCTGTTTCTTTCATGGCACGATAAATACATTTGGAGTATATTTTTAAACAGTTGTGATGCCAGATGAAAGTTTCAAATATGAGGGCTAGGAAAACTGCAGATTAAGCCCAACATATTCGACGTTGTACTAAAACAAAGTTACCACGGCTCCCTCCGTCTCATATTAACAGTCGTAGTTACTAAAATTAATTCTCTCAAATTATTTATTACTTTAGAAGTTCGGGACAAAATTAATTATATTTTTTTCTTTTTTACCCTTAGTAATAATAATTATTGGAGACTACAAACAACTAATTTTGTTCAAATACCAATGAAGAAAGATCGTGAATAAGGATAAATTAGTCAAAATCTCATCCTAACTAATTTTTCTAAGGGGCGTGTACAAAAGAATCATGACAGATAATATGAGACGGATTGAGTATTATATAATGTGATAAAAACGAAAAGAAACAAAGAGATAGAGAGAGAGAGGAGAAGAGAAATTACATGTCTAAAAGCTACTCCCTCCGGTTCATAATAAGTGTCCAATTTATTTTTAGCATGCCCATTAAGAAAATATTAAATCTTATACAAAATTACCTAGTATGACTAAACTACCCTTATTTAGTAAGTTAATGTGATGAGAGAGAAAAGGATTTAGAGATATGCACATAAGGGTAAAAGAGTAAAAACAAATTGAATTTTTTCTTGATTACCTAACTATGTATATTTATTTTCGACCAAAATCAAAAAGTAAATTGGACACTTATGGAACGGAAGGAGTAATGAACAATAGCTGCGAGCTTTAAGCACATTCTCGATTAAAAGTATAACAATCGTCTCATAACAAAGATGCTAGAACAGGGAAACCATATACTTAATTATACAACATTAAAATTACAGCTACAGTTGTTGTAATGTATATCTCAAAACAAGCACACGAACAAAACATTAACGTAATTGATTGAATGAAAGGCCACTCGTCCAGTGATTCAAAAGCCTCATTTCTCTTTGGACATTCCCTTGAGAAAGTCCTGTGTTCGAATTCCTATCACCTTTGCATCCGATCTCTTCATAATCCTCAGCCTTTTGCATGATTCAGTAAACATCCTGTAAGACCAAACATTAAGACCATGCGTATTAATGCAGGGTTCGGAAAAAAACTGCACCCTAAGGGTGTGATGTAGACAGTCTATTATTATGCTAGACAAGCATTAGTAATTGCTTCAACGCTCGGAACCGTAACTTATAGATCATACGAATATAGAGGCGTAGCTAGGATTTAAAGGTTATGGTTCGGAATTCTAATCCTTTTAAATTATATGGCTCAAAATTAATAATCGAAGTAATATATATTCAATAAATTTCATAAGATAAATACATGATTTGAACTAAAGTTCCTGGTTTCCGCGAACTCATAGTTGATGGGCTAGCTACACCCCATTAGGGGTGGACATCGGTCGGTTCAATTCGGTTATGAATATTATCAGTTTAGCATATCGGTTATCGGTTTACAATTTTTATAAACCGATAACATAACCGATAAGATACCGGTTATCGGTTATCGGTTAATCGGATATTGATCATTATCAGTTCGGTTATCGGTTTCCCCATAAAATAACTCAATCTAGAGTTATACAAAAAAAAAAGACAATTCACTGGAGATAAGCAAAAAAATAGAAAAATTCACATATAGTATACTAAAGACCTGCGCTTGGAGTAACTAGTAAGGTCTAAGAAGAATGAAGATGAAGCAATTGAAGAGTGGAGTTGAGAAAGAATATGAGAGAATAAAATGAAGGCCCTAGTATTTGTATATACTTAAGGGGTAAAGTCATAATTTTATTAATTCTTATTGGGCTATCAGTTAACCCATTAACAAAATTAGCAAACCGATATCCGAACCGATAACCTAATAGTAAAAAGAATTCTGATTCGAGTTATCTATTTTACCCGAAATATGCTCAGCCCTACCCCATGCACACAAACACAATTTTATCGTTACTCCACCCCTTCTAGTAATAATGTAATACCAAAAGATCAGATAAAAAGAAAATAATACACCCAAGAAAGAAAAGAGAGAGTAAGAATTATTGAAAATATAATTGATTGTGTACTAGGACGAGATGGCAAAGTTGTCTAACAGTTAATGATAGTCCAAGAGAAAACGTGGTCCAGAAAAGTTTTTAATGTGATAATTAGTGCTTGACCTGCTATATACATTGTGCTATGGGACATTCTTGTCTGATTCAACAATTTCATGAAAAAAATACGTGTTTGTCGGCAATTTCTGACTTCTGGAGAAGAAACTGTGACTGTTGAAAATCATTGTACAAACTCAGTTTCCCACTGTCCTTTCACTTTTGTGTGGGGATACTTTATTTACACTTCTGGTCTTTAAAATATATTTTTTAATTTTTCTTTTTAAGTCAATGAGTTTATTTATGCTAAGTAGTTTAACTTGGTAGGATCGGACTTATCATACATGGTTGAATATTTTGTTGCTTCGCTTTTATAAAATTGCTCCTATATAATTCAGGGATTTCTTCCCAAAATTTGGGGTTTAATTTCTATGGTGAAAAGAAAGAATATAACCTTTAGTCATTTATATAACTAGTTATATAACTATGATTTTTTTCATTAAAATCAAATAACTTTCATTTTCTTACATAAAAATCATAAAGTTTTCACTTATATTCACATAAAAATCATAGTAACCAAGAAAAATAATTTTCTGGTAGTATTTTCTTATTTTACATTTTTTTTGTATGTACGTATGTATATATTATATTCATATGATATATATAATCTATATATATATATATATATATATTTTTATCTAGCGAATGTAATTAATTTTGATCGACTAGTCATATTTAATTTTTTTAAAAAATAGGAATGATCAACTCTACCAACCCCAATACGCATATACATATATTAAAATTTAATCCTTTCCCCCACAAAAAAATTTAGTTTGGAATGTACGAGATTCTGATAATAAAAAAAGAGCTATAATTAGAGAGCATGAAGCAAAAATTCTATAAATTTGAATAAAATCTTGAAAAGAAAAAGAAAAAATAGAGATATCGCGGTTTGAAAGATTCACTTTGAGTATTATTTTAATTTATATATGAGTATTAGGTCGGATGAATCAGGTTGGGTTGGGTTATTTTATTTAAATTGGATTATTATTTATTAGATAGAAACCAAAACAAAAATGTGGAATAAGAAAACAATACTGAAAAAAGTTATATTTTTCGGTATTATTTTGTGTGAGTTAGTAAAATAATTATATGACTGTATTGAAAAAAATCATTGTTGTAAGACCATTTGTGAAATTCACCCGTATTTAAGCACTACTCCTTCCGATCTATAATAAATGATCAATTGTCTTTTTATTTTGATCAAAATAAGTGTCCATTTATATAATCAAGAAAAAAATCAACTTATTTTTCCAAAATTACCCTTATGTACGTATCCTTACAAGGTCTTTTACTCCTCGCATTAAATTATGCTACAAAATTTAATTAAAGGTAGTTTAGTCACACTAACTATTTTTGTCTAGAATTCAATATATTGATAATGGGTGTGTCCAAGGTAAATTGGTCACTTATTATGGACCGGATAAAATATGAAAGTTTAATCTTAAGAGTTTTAGCATAGAACCCTATATATTTTTAAAGTAATGATTTTATATATACTATATTTACAATTATAATAATATTTTATATATAAATTTATACTTTGCGCTAGAAATACTGAATTCAAATAAACTCGATGCTATTCATTCAGCATTCGCATTTTAACTGTCGTAAAATTATCAGTATTAATAGTAATGAAAATCCTACCAACAAAGTAATAATACTATCTCGTACCATTTTAACTGTCGCAAAATAAGAAGTAAAAAAACAAATTATTTGACTAGTATAAAGGGTTGAACTTACTCCCAGGGAACGTCGCCGAGAAGCATCCAGTCTCCATCTTTGTCCTCGTATATTGGAATGTGCTCTGAACTGTCTCCTTCTTTCAACACTTCGCCTGTCAACATTTCCCACCAATATCATTTATTATTCCCTTTCTCGTTTTATTTGTTCACTATTTAAAAAATTAAATTTTCACATATACTTCGAAAAAAATAATTTATTTTACTTTTAGCATTAATAATTTATTCAAAATCGTTTTTCAAATCCACTAAAATTATACACCAATTACTGTGAGTATTATGATAAATTATATACTTTGTTTATTATTCTGATAAGGTATGCTAAATTAACGGTGGACAAGTAAATATGAACGGAGGGTATACTTGTCACTTTTAACATATCAAGAGAAATCAATTTTTTTTTTCTGTCACGCCCATAGTATTAATTACTCATTTTAATTATTTTCTCTAATTCATTAATAATGTTCATCATTTAATATGGATATCATGATAAATTATACATTTCATTTATTATTTATTAATGGAAGTACAAAGTCTCATAGTGGACAAGTAAAAATAAAGAGAATGGGTATACAATATTGTAGTAGTAATGTACTAATTTCACTATCACCTTTTCGATTATCCATTTTTTCTTTTCAATTATCAAGTCTAATTTATACTTCCCCTCCCTTCAGCATTTTCATGATAGTTTTTTTATTTCTGTATTTTTCAAACGTGTTATGAAAATGCTTTTCTTGAGTCGACAGTCTATTAAAAATAACGTTTCTGATAGTCTAAAAATTTTAATCAGGTAAAATTTTTGTTTTGCAATTCCGCATGGCATAATTAATAAACTAAAGAAACAACAAACTTACAAATGCTATAGCAACCGAAGAGCTTTTCAAGATTCATGACAAATTCAGAGTAATCCTTTTGAGTACCCAAATCAACTTTTCTAAGAAAAGGAACACCATCCATGCTAACTTTCACGTACATTTTAGAGCTACAATTTTTTCTCCGATAACCACAAACCGGCGGCCAACCAACAACTCGGTTCTTGTTCTGACACTTGGCTTCATCATCGTTGTTAACGTTGCTGCTATTTCGATCACTGTCAATATCAGAAAACACCCTTTTCTTTTCACCTGGAATTCCCAATCTTAGCTCAGTAATTTCAAGTTCTGTCGCCATTATTTCTTTTGAAGATTCAAATGTTTGAGTTAGTAGTAAATTAGGGTAGTAGTTTTTATTTATAGTGAAGAGAGGAGCAATGCCAGGTCAATGAAGGCTAAATGGTCGGTCACATGAGATAAAAATGGTAGGGAACTATATGTTACCTAAAACACGAATATGGACCGGCAACTTCCTAATTTTATATGGGTGCAAAATCGTACGTTGTATTATATAAATATTGGATATTTAGTGAGTAGTGTTTGATATTTTGTAAATAAAAAACATGCCATGTGATCTCCCTGATTGAAGGGTTTGCCAATTTATATGCATATATTTAGACTCACACATGCGTGTATATGTCTGCAAAATAAATACACCGAATATGTTGTGTAATTGTTTCAAATGCAACGTGAGGCTTCGAGAAAATTCATGGAAAATATAGAAAAAATTCACAAATAATGATTTAATTATGATTTTTTTTTATCAAAGTCATAACTATGTTTCTCGCACAAAAATTATACTCTCTCCGTTTCATAATTGTTTCGGGTAGTTTGACTCGGCATGAAGTTTAAGAAAAAAGAAGAAAGTTGTGGTCTTAAAAGCTTAAGGAATAGAAAAATTGTGACGTCATGCCATTGTGTAACTATAAAAGATTATCATTAAGGGCAAAAATGGTAAAATGAAGAGTTTAAAGTTAAATTATTTCCAAATTTAGAAATGTGTCATTTATTTTAGAACAGACTAAAATGAAAAGTACCTTATTTAATATAAAACGGAAGGAATAGTGACTGTTTCAGTAGTATTTTCTTTTTGAAAAATTGCACCACAGTAGAACTTTTTTTCAATATCAAGCAATGTTGTATAATAGAAACTCCCACAATGTCATCTACAAGACGTCGTAAAAGGAATTGCAACAACATTAATTGGACTTAATTCTGAATAAGGACAATTGAAAGAAATATGTTTGTGAATACAACTATTGTGCAGTAACTATGAATGAAGGAGTATGTAGTGATGGTTGAAGTTGTTTGTAGGCGTTAAATTTTTTATATATATATATATAAGTAAGATACTTGATCTTCATGTGGGCATTGACTTCCATTAAGTGCAAATTAACCGTAAATATAACCATTTCACATAATTGGCTATATACGAAATAATTGTTAATCTTATTAGAATTCTTCATAAATCAAAAGGACACAACTTTTCAAGAAAAGATACTTCAAAATATTAGTTTATTTAGTTTTATTTATTTATTTTTAAGTAAATAATTAATTTAAAAGGACACTTTGATAATTCAATTTTTAGTTTTTGGGGTTCCCACTTTTAAAATATTATAGATAGATTAGTATTTTTTTATTTCGGAAAATATGACTAGAATGTTGTAATTTTCTGAGTTATTGAAAGTTCTATGATTTTTGTATAACAAAACATAATAGTATATAACTTTGATGGAAAAATATTATAGTTATTTAACCATTTGTGAAATTTATCCGAAAAATATATATATAGTGAACCGTTTGGTTTTGGAGATCTTAAAGAATTCCAATGCAAAAGGAAATGAAAATACCCGATAAGCACTAAAAGAGACAAATCAAATATTAAAAGTAGGTTGTTTCAACACATGATGTGATATATCATAGAGTATATACAATTATGAGAGGATATGAATGCAAATTATAGAAGTTATTATAGTTATAGCTAGGCCTTACATTATTATTTTCTAATCGTTATTGACATATTCAAATTAATAAAAGTTTAAATGCAACTTATGGAATGTTGCTTCTTGTGGCGAGTACAAATCTGTATGAACATTTCCAACAATATCCTATCAAAGAACAGCGACAACAAAAATTCAGAAACCATTGTATCTCTAAAATAGGAGGCAAAATGTTTAATCTCAAAGAACAAATAGAATATCATTCAATTCTGTTTAAAAAGAAAATAAAAGCTATTTCGTTGACAATCTGCCACTGCTATTGGTACATAAAATCATGCATTAATCCTTGAATCCACATAATTGCTCAAATTAGTCTATTATATTTAGCAATGATATAGTAGTAGGACTTTTTTCTTTTTTTAAGCATTCAACAGACCTATTTTATCTCATTCCAATAGGGAGTACAAAAGACAAAGGTATTGAATGCGGCAATCAGTACATATGTAGACATTCAGATATAGTAGTAGGACTTATGCAAATTAATGAAAAATTTGACATTCTTCCTTCCAAAAGAGAAAAAAAAGCTATAAAAAGGGGCATTTCCCTCTAATGTTGATTACTACTAATCATGATCTTCAAACATCTTTTTTTTCCAATGGGAAGATGCTCAAGCACTGTATCGACCTTATAAAAATAGAACCGAGAGAATAAAACAATTTCTTTGGCATTAATTATAACGTTTGTGCATTGCACGGGTAATAATATTAGATTTTTTTACGGAAAAAAGGACAGCTCAGTACACTAAGCTTTCGCTATGCACAGGATCTAGGAAAGGGCCGGCGACCAAGACCAGCTCTATAGTTATGCATAGTAAGGTGTGTGCCTTAGGCCCAAATTTAAGGATTATAGGCATTTAAAAAATAATATTAGTACTTTTACTACTAGAGTTTTTAATAAACAAGAATGAAAAAAAAAACTGTTTACGTATATAAATAAAGTAATAATTTGACTATTTACTTAAAAATAGGTAAATGAATAACTTTCCCAATGTTTTAATTGTTTGCTACCTCTTCATTAGATAACGTATAAGAATTTTACTCGTAATTGTCCATATCAATCTTTATATTGCACAAACCCCTACATATTTTATTTCTTTCTCTTTAGAATTATTAATCACCTTTCTTTCTCCAAGATTTCATTACTCACCTTATTTCTCCTAGATTTGATTAATTTAAGTGTTCAACTACTTTTAAACTTTCAATCGTTCTATCTTAATATTTGTATGGTCCAAATTTGGCAACAACGACTATTACCGAACATAATGAGGAACGAGGTTACCATTATGCACCATCTGATGGTCGTCGTGGTGAAAGGTAACACCTGAGGGCGGTCAGTCAATGCATAAAGTCCACCACCGTGTAAACTTAGTGGGAGACAGTAAGAATATGCTTTTCTTGTAATTTTTATTATTTTTTGGGAGATTGTCCCTTATAAATAGGAAGAGTAAGTAAAGAAGGGGGGAAGAACACTTTGTAAAAGAATTATTTGAATGTGAATACAAAAAGACAACCCTGTTCATTGATTACAGATCAAAAATATAGCATTTCTATTCGATATTAAGAAGGATCTTGGATCGTACAATCATCTGAACAACACTTTTTATCTAAGTCCATCACATTTATTATGTTTGATTTCCACGTCTAAAGTTATCAAATTTATAAGCAATTATTTGATTCCAACATACTAGATAGCATCATTCATCTTGTTCATGTCTTCATCACTTAATCTAGATTTTACTGCGATTGGCTGAGATTTACCTCATCATCTTCAGTAATTAATTTAATCAAAAAGGTTTTGATACCTTTTGGTAAAATAATTTGGCATCATATGTGGAAATTTCTTTAGATAAGATTTTAGTTTCATCTAGATCATTGAAAGGGATAGTCACCTCTTCCTAGTTGTACACAAACTAACAATGGCAGGGAAAGGAGAAACAAGGCTAAAAGAAATAGTAAGTATCTCAACCAACATCCTAAATACCATCAACAAAGATAACAGGCAAGATAACAAAAAGGGGACACCAAACACCACACCCACGGGAGACGCTTCACCTCCCCTACACAAAAACGTAACCGCTTCGCGCAAGAAGGAAGCCTCCACATATATAATAGGTGAGGCACCACTAGCAATGAGAAGGCTACTGGAAGAATGGGTAACAAGTACTCTGAACAACATACTGACAAACCCGCCTAAAGGGATGACAGAGATATTGCACATGTAAATGCCACGACGATCGCTGATGAGTGAGATGTCCCTCGCGTAGGTAACACTTATATTGTTGTGCACACAGGTAATGACACGTTCGCAACCCTTTTAAAGAGAATGGAGGAGATGGAAAATAAGAATAAGGTACTTCGTGACGAGATAAAGGAACACCAAGAAAGGGTTGACAAAATACCAAGCGCCCCAAAGTTGTTGCCGAAATGGGACGTTGGTCGATTCATCGAGCAACTATACAATGAAGAAGCGGCCCCCTACACCATTCCAAAGACCTTTAAAATTCTGCCCTACCTGAAGATATATGATGGTACTACCGACCTAGAAGATCATATCATCCATTACGTCATAGCCGTAAAAGGTAACGATCTTTTGAAAGAGCGGGTACCATCAGTGCTACTAAAAAGTTCGGCGAAACCCTAACAGGGAGAGCCCTGACATGGTACTTCCAACTACCTGCACGTTCGCTAGCAATGTTCGAGGAAATGGCAGACAAGTTTGACATCGCCCACGCAGGATCCAAAAAGGCAAAAGCCAGAGGAAGCGACATATTTGCCGTTAGGCATATGCACGGCGAGGGACTTAGGGACTTCTTAGCTCGGTCCAACAGGGTGAGAATGAGCTTGTGGAATGTATCGAAGAGAATGGCAGTAGCAACCTTCCAGAACGAACTAAACAGGAACGGGTCGATAGCGACCAGATAATTGCTAAGCAGGCTCATGAAATACCCTCCAACCACTAGGAAAAAATCCATAGTGCCTACAGCGCCGAGGTACTAGCAGATGACACTGCTAGAAATTCTAAAAATAGTGACCCCAAAAACGACCAAAGTTGGTCGCTTACAAGTCACAAAGCGACCAAAAAACGTCCAAACTAGCTTGGTCGCTATTTTGATGGTCCCTTTACCTTAAAGACCAAAGTTTGTTCGTAATTAACAACCAACTTTGGTCTTTGAGCTAAAAGGACCAAATATTCTGATAAATAATATACGGACTAAATTTGGTCACTTTAATGTTTTAATAATATTAATTTAGCGACTAAAGTTGGTTTCTATATTTAAATTACATTTTTAACTTATTATTATTCAAAATAAAGCAACCAAGTTTGGTCTGTAAATCAAATATTATATTTTAAAATTTAGAAATTAGCGACCAACTTTTGTTTAGTTTTTTCTAAACATAAGCGATCAAAATTGGTCGGTAATTTAAAAAAAAATAAAAATAGAATAGCGACCAATGTTGGTTGCTTTTTAGGAAATCTAGATTAATTAGCAACCAACCTTGGTCGCTATTACCCAGAAAATATTTTTTTAAATAGAAAAGAGATCAAAGTTGGTCACTTTTCTAGGTATAATTTTGACAGAAACTGCATATTTTGGCAGCTACACCACCTGCCAACATACCAAATTTCTAAATAACAATATAATTCAATTCATAAACTTATCGATTATCAATAGGAAGGGTGTAAGTAAAGAAGAAGGGGGGGAGAACACTTTGTAAAAGAATTATCTAAATGTGACTACAAAAGACAACCTTGTTCATTGATTAGAGATCTGAAATATAGCATTTATGTTTGATATTAAGAAGGATCCTGGATCCTACAATCGTCTGAACATCACCTTTTATCTAAGTCAATCACATTCATTACGTTTGATTTCCACAACTAAAGTTATCACATTTATAAGCAATCATTTAATTCCGACATACTAGGAAGCATCATTCATCATGTTCATCTCTTTCATCACTTAATCTAGATTTTATTACGATTGACTGAGATTTACCTCATCATCTTTATTAATTGATTTAATCAAAAAGATTTTGGTATTTTTTGGTCAAACAATTTGGCACCGTTTGTGGGGATTTCTTTAGCTAATATTTAAGTTTCATCTAGATTATTCAAAGTGATAGTCACCTCTTTCTAGACGTGTACAAACTAACAATGGCAGGGAAAGGAGATACAAGGCTAAAAGCAATAGTAGGTGACTCAACCAACATCCTGAACACCATCAACGAAGACAACATGGAAGATAACAAAAATGGGACACCAAATACCACATCTAGGGGAGACGCTTCACCTCCCCCACACGAAAGCGTAACCACTTCGCGCGAGAAGGAAGCCTCCACATCTACAACAGGTGAGGCACCACCAGCAGTGAGAAGGCTACTAGAAGAATGGCTAATTAGTACTCTGAAAAACATAATTGACAAACCCACCCAAAGGGATGACAGAGATATTGCACATGTAAATGCCACAACGATCGCTGATGAGCGAGATGTCCCCGCACAGGTGACACTCATATTGTTGTGCACATAGGAAATGACACGCTCGTAGTCGTTTTAAAGAAAATAGTGGAGATGGAAAATGAGAATAAGGTACTCTATGACCAGATGAAGGAACTCCAAGAGAGGGTTGACAAAATAACAGGCTCCCCAAAGTTTTTCCAAAATAGGACGTTGGTCGATTCATCGAGCACCATAAAATGAAGAAACGACCCTCTATACCATTACAAAGACATTCAAAATGCCACCCTACCTAAATATATGTGACGAGACTATCAACCCAGAAGATCATATCATCCACAACGTCACAGCTGTAAAAGGTAACAATCTTTCAAAATAGCAGGTACCATCGGTGATACTGAAAAATTTCGGTGAAACCCTAACAAGGGGAGCCCTGATATAGTACTCCCAACTACAGACATATTTGATAGCAACGTTCGAGGAAATAGCAGACAAGTTTGTCACCACCCATGTAGGAGCCAAAAAGGCAGAAGCCATAGTAAATGACATATTTTCCATTAGGAAGATGAAAGGCTAGGGACTCAAGGACTCCTTATCTCGGTTCAACAGGGTGATAATGAGCTTGCAGAATGTGTCGAAGGTAATGGCGGTAACAGACTTTCAGCATGGACTAAATAGGAACGGGTTGATAGCGACAAAAAAATTGCTAAGTAGACTCATGAAATTCCCTCCAACCATTTGGGGAGAAATTCATAACGCCTATTGTGCCAAGGTACGAGCCGATGAAGACGATCTTAATGGTCCGATCCAACAGTTGATATCAGTTCAAACTGAAAAAAGGAAAGATTGTCACAATAACGATCGAAGAGATCAGTCGAGGACCCATCTCGGCCAAGAAAGGCATCATTCCTACGTCAAGACATCTATATCGCGTCCTTCGCGGCACACGGATGCTCCTTATCGACATGCAGCACCACATTAACATGAGAAAGGTATGCCTCCGCTCCTATCTTCTCACAATTTTTGTGTTTCTCCTTCAGAAATAGTGTAAGCACTAGAGAAACTCAGTACCAAGGTACAATGGCCACAAAAGATGAAGTCCAACCCAAGCACTCGGAAGTCGAATGCTCTCCGTGAATTCCACCAGGAAAGGGGTAACGAAATCGAAGATTGCATAAGACTATGGTAGGAGGTAGTGAGAATGCTAAATCACGGACATCAAAAAGAATTGCTGCGATCGAGGATGGATTAACTTCACCCATGGACGCGAACAACCCTAGGGACCTCCACAATCGCATTCTCCCGCTTGCACTATACAGATGATCATCAACGGGAGTGATGACTCAGCAATCAATCATGTAAAGTTCACTACCACACATAAAATCAAACGGCCGGTCACTCATAAATGGTATGATGACCTCAAAGATAGTACCAGCTTCGATAAGTCAGATACCGACGGTTTGTCTTTCCCTCATTATGATGCTCTTGTTCTCACTTTACGTATTGCAGATACTGATGTAAAAAGAATAATGGTATACGATGGATGGTATACGATAGGAGCGGCACGTGTATTATCGATCCTTGAGTCCTCGTACAGATGAGACTCGAAGATAAAATAATATCGTATTGTGTAACACTAATAGATTTTAATAATGCAGTCGAACAAACTTTTGGAGAGATAGTGATACCCGTCCTATCTAGAGAAGTCAACCTGGAAATGTCGTTTCATGTCATGAACCAAGATACAACCTAAAACGCTATCATAGGGCGCCCGTAGATACATGACATGCTAGTGGTCACGTCCAGTCTCTATCAAATAATCAAGTTTCCTACTTTATGGTATTCAACATCCGGGGTGAGTAACGCACCATGCAAGAATGCTATCATTCACCCAGGATTGCACC
Source organism: Nicotiana noctiflora (assembly GCA_032618575.1). Classification (NCBI taxonomy): domain Eukaryota; kingdom Viridiplantae; phylum Streptophyta; class Magnoliopsida; order Solanales; family Solanaceae; genus Nicotiana; species Nicotiana noctiflora. Next base: position 53,579 of record JASVEL010006083.1, read on the forward strand.
GATACCCAACATTGAAAAGGGGCAAATGCAGAAGCATATCAATCAATAATGTCAAGAACCAAACTTGACGTGCGGACAGGCGTTATCAAGGACCCTGACATCATTGAAGTATTTGAGTTGACAATAGAGGGTCTCGATCCCATCCTATTAGATGCAATGACATCATAAAAAAGACTTATATTGAGTACAACCTCCCGGAACTAGGTAAGTTACATAAATTCTTGACAAACAATGCTGCTATATTTGGCTTCTCCTATGTAGATATGCTAGGTGTCCCGAAAGAAATCACCATGCACAAACTGAATGTTGACCCCTTCTACCCGGCAGTGCGGAAAATAAGGAGGAAGCTCAATGCCGTAATCAATGAAGCCCTCAGTGAACAAGCCGATAAGTTGCTCGCAAATGGCTCCATCCGAGAGTCAAAATATCCCCAGTAGTAGCCAATATGGTCATGGTAAAAAAGAAAAATGAAAAGTAGTGAATGTGTGTAGATTTCACAGACCTAAACAAGGCGTGCCCAAAAGACTCCTTTATATTGCCACATATCGACCAGCTCATCGATGCAACAGTAGGACACGAGTTGCTAAGCTTCTTAGATGCCTACTCGGGTTACAACCAGATCTTCATGGAGGAAGAAGACCAGGAGAAAACTAATTTCATCACTTACTAAGGAACGTACTACTATAAGGTCATGCCGTTCGAACTAAAGAATGCAGGAGCGACATACCAGAGGTTGGTCACCAAGATGTACGAAGACCAACTTGAAAAAACAGTAAAAGTCTACATCAACGACATATTAGTTAATTCGAAGAGGAAAGAATATCATATCAATCATCTAAAGGAAGCCTTTGACATATTAAGGATGTACGGTATGAAACTAAACCCCAAAAAATATGCCTTTGGCATAACCTCAGGCAAATTCCTCGGTTTCCTGGTAAGAGGCATCGAGGTCAACCCAGATCAGATTAAGGCCATCAAAGGATTACCAGAAACACTGACCAACCAAAAATAGGTACAAAAATTGACATGACGGATAGCCGCCCTTTCGGTGTTTATCTCACGATCATCAGATAGATGCCATAAATTTTTTAATGTATTAAGGAAAGATAACGAACTTCAGTAGAATTCAGAATGTATCAATGCCCTAAGAAAACTGAAAGCATATTTGTCCTCACCGCCATTATCGCCAAAGTGGATCGAGGTGAGTGTCTCCCAGTCAACCTAGTTGTCTCCGAAGTCGACTAAGTGCAGTTCTAGTCTACAAAAAATAAGGTACCCCCCCCCCCCACCTTGAAATTTTGGCTCTGGCATAAGTCATAGCTTCAATAAAGCTTAGACTATATTTTCAATGTCACCCCATAAAGGTGGTGACAACCTTTCCTCTCATGAGCATCCTGCACAATCCCGAATTATCGGGTAGATTGGCCAAATGGGCCATAGAATTGAGCGAGCATGATATAACATATTGACTGCGAACTGCAATAAAGTTACAAGTGCTCACCAATTTCGTCACCTACTGCAGTGTGGAAATATTATCATAGGTCAAGCAAAAAGCGTTTCGCACTTCACCTGGACGACCCGACCTATGTGTCCTCTACACCGACGATGCATTTAATGCATCGGGATCTGGATTATGACTCGTACTCAAAGTCGCAACGGGCAAAGTAATTCTCCTATACATACGATGCCCTGAAATGACTAACAATAAGGTCGAGTATGAGGTCAAAATTGTATGACTAAAATCGGCCCTCAAATATGATGCACGACGAGTCATCTTCCGTTGCGACTCTCAACTTGTCGTGAACCAAGTTACTGGGACTTTCCAGATCAAGGAATAGAGGTTGCAGAAATACGAAATGAAAATCCACAAGCTGCTACTAGAATTCGATGAATGTCGACTCGACCAAATACCAGGAGCGCAAAACATCAAAGTAGATGGTCTCGCCAAGCTGGTGGCAGCAACTAAAAATATCACCAAGGAGAATGTGGTCAGCCTCCTCCACCCATCAATAGACCAAGTCAAGGTATATTCTATAAATTTCACTTGGGACTGGCGCAATCGCATCATATCATTTTTTCAGGAGGAAGCACTCCTACAAGATAAAAAGAAGCCAAAAAGCTTTGAATATAAGTGGCCAGGTACAGCCTCATAAACCATGACCTTTACAAAAGGACGTTCGATGGTCCTTTAGCCAAATGCCTTGGACCAAATCAGACCAGGTGTGTGCTCAAAGAGGTACACGAGGGCCACAATGGTGCCCATACATGAAACCGAGCCCTCGTCATATATCTTATTTGTGCAGGCTACGACTAGCCCACTAAGAAAAAAGAGGTCGCGGACTATGTCAAGAAATGTGAGCAATGACAGAAATACGCCCCTATAATACACCAGGCGGGTAAAGTCCTGCACCCCGTCACTTCTGTATGATCTTTACAAAAGGACGTTCGACGGTCCTTTAGCCAAATGCCTTGGACCAAATTAGACCAGGCGTGTGCTTGAAGAGGTGCATAAGGGCCACAATGGTGCCCATACAGGCAACCGAGCCCTCGTTAGATATATTATTCATGCAGGATACTACTGGACCACTAATAAAAAAGAGGTCGCGGACTACGTCAAGAAATGTGAGCAATGCTAGAAATACGCCCCTATAATATACCAGGTGGGCAAACTCCTGCACTCCGTCACTTCTGTATGGCCGTTTATAAAATAGGGGATGGATATTATTGGACCCCTCCTACAAGGGCGAGGTAAGATACACTTCCTTTTGGTTTTAAATGATTACTTTTCAAAATGGATGGAACCAGGTGTGTTCTCTCAAATACACGAACAAGAAGTCATCATATTCATCTAGAAAAATATCATATGTCGTTTCGGTATCCCCAAAGAGATCAGTTACGGCAATGAACATCAGTTCATCAGGAAAGAAATGACTGATTTCTTCAAAAAATGCACATCAAGCGGATACTGCCCACCCCATATCACCCTGCCGGCAATGGTCAAGCAGAACCTTCCAACAAAACAATATTGAATATATTAAAGAAAAAGCTCGAGGAAGCTAAAGGGCTATAGCCGGAACTACTACTAGAGGAGTTATAAGCCTACCGCACAATGCCAAAAACTAGCATAGACGAGATGTTGTATTCACCGGTCTACGGTACCAATAAAGTTATACATGTTGAGGTCGTAGAACCCAGCCTGAGATACTCCAATGAGAGTGAATCAAGCAACGACGAAAATAAAATACAAGACCTAGACGAGGTAGAATAATGAAGGGACATGGCTTACATAAGAATGACAGCCTAAAAACAACAACCAGAAAGGTACTACAACAAGAAGGCCAAAGTACGAGCACTTAGAGTCGGGGACTACGTCCTCAAGTCCAAAACATAGGCATCAAAAGACCTAAATGAAGGAAAATTAGAAATAAACTGGGATGGGCCATATAAAATCACAACAGCAGCAAGAAAATGAGCATTCTAATTTGAAATAATAGAAGGAAAACTACTACAAAACAACTGGAATGTCGCCCACCTCAAATATTTCCATTTCTGAAAAATGATGCCACCTAAGTCGCACTCTTTTTCCCTCACCTGATTTTTGTCCCGGTTGGGTTTTCTCGAAGAGTTTTTTAACGAGGCAACAAGGGAGACGTCTCGATGTTCAAAGTATAATTCATCACTCAGCCTGCCGATAACATCTCCAGGTTGAGCAATGAAGGGACTAGGTACAAGGATATTACTCCGTTAAATGTACAAAATCGACATGTATCTCCAACGCATAAATAAAATTACTTTGTTGAATGTACAAACCAACATATATCTCCAACGCATGAATGAAATTAATCCAATGAATGTACAACAATATGTATCTCCAATGCTCCAATGAATGTACGAAATCAACGTGTAACTCTGATGTATGAATGAAACAGAAATACGCAACACCACACGACTTAGGCCATCGCCGTAGAAGAGTTCGACACCACTAGAACCACGGCGGGTTAACATTTCAAGATTTTGTCAAAATAACACCTGTCACACCTCCTTTTTCTGCTGGCCCGCGAGGGCGCGAAGTGAAGGAGTTTTTTTCCAATTAAAGGACAATCAAAACGGGATTCATTTATTAAGAGATTCAGAGTTGCCACTTGGGAGATTTATGGTGTCCCAAGTCACCGGTCGAATCCTGAATCGAGGAAAGGTTTGACTCTATTTAACAGTCCGCGAACTAGAAATCCGGATAAGGAATTCTGTTAACCCGGGAGAAGGTGTTAGGCATTCCCGAGTTCCGTGGTTCTAGCACGGTCGCTCAACTGTCATATTCGACTTATTTATCTGATTTATAACATGCTTTAACTTATGTGCAAATTTTTAAAATTTTAGCCGCTTATGATTCTTGTCCCTTTATAAGAATTACGACGTCGTGACAACGTACTTCGGACCACACCGTACTGGTACGCTTGTGGCCTTTGGTACATTTGACTTCGTCGAGACTTGGATTTGGATCACATAAATGTGCGCCCGGGTTTAAGGAGATAGCATTATTAAATGCGCGCCTAAAGATACTAACGTGTTATTATTTTGAGAAAGCCGTGAAATTCGCTAAAACGGCACATCTCGAAGTCTAAGTATTTTTATATATACATTTATGAGGGCCCTGCAATTCACAGTTTTTATTTGGCGAGGCTCGTCTCATCATTTTATTTAAAGGCAAATCCTAAGTTACTATAATTTTCTATTTTTATTTATTTTTTCTCTAAAGAAATAAAGAAAAGGGCCCTAACTAGTCAACATTATTTTATCTGAGAGAGACATGCTTTAATTGAATTCAGATGGCCCATAGCATTTCCAAGTGGTCAACGTGACCACTGGCCCCATCTTGGAATTAAGTGTATCATATGTGGGCTTTGGCATGTGTTCCATTTACAAGAATTAGAATTGAAAGATACCAGTTCAACACAGCAGGAGACTGATCTTTCACCACTGGCCCGTATGTTAAATCTTGCACAACACAAGTATTACTAGGGAATTCTGATTCTAGCTTTTGGCACTAATTAATCATGTTCACTTTAAACTAATTAATTTCTCTTTAAACTACATTTAAGATTGGGATGTATCCGACGACTTTATCATGAGCCGATGGCTTATTCCTACTTTATTCCTTTTAGCATAAACAATGAACATTCACAAGTAATTTGTGAGATTCCACACTTCAACTATATTAAATGAATACTCTTGATACATTATGATTCAAACAGATAGAGTCCACAGTTCAGATTGGTAGCACAGTTCTATTTAATTGCAACTTGAAACACTCATTAAACACAAGCTATCAATTTCGACTGCCATTTAATAAGGCCAACTTTGAGTTTTAAACCATTTCAAGTTAACATCAGTAACCACACAACTCATATGCCAATTGACCCCAATTCAGTTTAACAGTTTAACAGTAAAAAAAATAGTCTACAGTTCAGTTATCTAAATTAAATTACAAAATTCAATTAACGAATCCGAAATTAACTGAATTTAGCTATGACTAAACGCAGAAGAAATGCAGGTTTAGCAGTTGAAGAACATGAGATTTCATTCCACCCTCTAAAAATTACTTCACCATGATTTAAGACATGCACCTGGAAATGTTTGTAATGAAAAGAAAAGGAGGATCATCAGCGGCAGTACATCAACAATACAACAACAGCATCAAATTGTGCTTTAGTCGGCAGCAGAAACCAATTTCAAATCAACCAAAACACACTCAACCAAGCCCGGAATGAGTTTATGAAAACAACAGGAACACAAACACCCCTAAAGACTCAATTGAACCCCTTTTAAGAATCAAAACTGGACAAAGAACTTCAATGTTTTGGACCCAGCTTCACAACAGAATCATGTCAACCTCTACAAGACACAGCAACAACACTAAACTGGAAAATTGAGACTCAACAGCTAAACCACCAAGATATTCCCTTCAAACATTCAATGAAACAATCAAGAAATATTCTCATATTGCCTCCCCCTCCCCTTTGTTTTTCTTTTCTCTTTTATAACCAAAACAGAACCTTCTATCCAATTCCACAGCTCACATTCCAGCCTATTTATTCCCTAGCCCATGTTACTTCTAAAACCTTTTAAATATCCCTTTAGCTTTTTAGTCACACCCCATGTTCTTTCTCATTTCCAGCTAATAAAAGTATTAGACATGGTGTACTTTTGCACTACTTGTCGCTTTTGATTAAACAAATGGGTATGGGGCAGCCTGAATATTGAATTCAGGCGTGCTTTGACAATCACATGGCTACAAACTTTTAAAATCAGCAATTAAGGGATGCCAAACATGACAAATGGATTCATGAAATTTAAACTGAAACAGGTTATCTAATTACTGCCTATAATCACAACGCTAAACTTTGAAACAGCTATATCCAATTTATCCCTAATTAGCATCACAAACAATTCAAAAATTGTTGAATCTATCCGACAGTGGCTCGGATGAGCTCAGGCGATATTGATGAGATTTTTCTCGTATTGTTTGTTGATCCTACGACGATATTCGTATAAACAACTACGACCTATATAATCGATAACGACTAATCGACATTCAAACTATATCCTACGGGCAGGCTCAAAGGGGGCAACAAACCTACTCAACAATTCGACGACCTTAAACGAAGTAAACATACAATGCTATTCTAGCGAATGAACAGAAGGAACCGACCAAATAAAAGGTCAAAAGAGTAGAATAGAATGTTTTTTTAATTAAATCGAAAAAAATAGAAAATATCACATAAACAGAACCAAACATAGAACTAGGTGGATCTAGAAGAAAGGAAGAAAATACCTTGATAGAACAAGAGAAATCAGAACTTGAACGGACCCTTGAACCCGTCTTGGATTCGGCTCGAACTTGGTTTTTTTGAAGTCGAACGGAACTTAATCGAAGTATTTTCAACCGAAAATACTCCGATTAAGGTCTATTAGACCCAAAATCGTTAATTAATCGGACGAAAATCCCTATTTTAGAACTTATAGTTCTTGACCAATTTTTGATTTGAGATTCGAAAAGCCCGGCTAAGTTTCGAGGAATGAGGACTTGGGATTTGGAATGGGGAGAGGGAGGAGGTCCTGGGGTGTTGGTTTGGGTGGCCGGCGACGGCTGGCCGGCGGGTTTCGAGCAAAAGGGTAAGGTGGCGGCTAGGGTTTCAGGGAAAGGATTTGGGGGAGAGGAGATTGGTCTGAGGAGAAATGAGGTGGGTTAGGCAGGTTTGGGGGTTATTTGTGTATTAAATTCAAACTTTAATCTTAGCCGTTGGATTATTACATCCAACGGCTAAGATTGATTGAGCAACACTGGAACGCGTTCGTTTAAGGGTGATACGACGCCGTTTAATTAAGTTAAGGGACGGGTCGGTTCAAGGCAAAGGGGACGGGTCAGGCGTTTTTGGATTGGGCTCTGGGCATATGTGTTTGGCCCTGGAAGCTGCCCGGTCCAACTCTTATTCCCCAATTCTCTTTTCCTTTCTTCCCTTTAATTTAGTTGCTAATAAAAATTCTAAATTATACTACAAAAATCAAATTAATTTATAAAAATACCAATTAAATTCCACTAACAATTAACACACATAATTAAATATCTATTAAATATAAGTCACACAACTAGGCATTAAAACACAAAAATACATATTTTTTTTGTTATTTTCCATTTTTGTCAAATAAACCTGATTACTTTTAATTGTAAATTAAATCATAATAATGCAAACACAATGTATTTTTATTTATTTATTATTAGTTTTCTTTTTCTTAATTTAAACAAATAAACAAGCACACACGTAAATAATAAAAGAAAAATAACATAAAATCCACAAATATTGCATACAACAAAAAAAAAACTATTTTATTTTGAATTTTTCTGGGAGTAATTCTCATGTAGGGCAAAAATCACGTGCTCACAACACCCCACAGCTAAGGCCATCGCCATGAAAGAGTTCGGCATCACTTGAACCACGAGGGGATACTACTTTGGCGCCAGCCCGAAAGTAACATCCTAATGGACAAGTCCCTTATCAAGGAAAAGAGTTCGACATCACTAAAACCACGATGGGATACCGCTTCGGCACCACCCAGAAAGTAACATCCCAATGGCCAACCCCATATCAAAGAAAAGAGTTTGACATCACTCGAACTATGACGGGATACTATTTCGGCACCAGCCCGAAAGTAATATCTCAATGAACAAGGCCCTTATCAAGGAAAATAGTTCGACATCTAGCCGGAACCACGACGGGATACTACTTCGACACCAACCTGAAAGTAACATCACATTGTCCAAAGCCATTATCAAAGAAAGGAGTTCAACATCACTTGAACTACGATGGGATAATACTTTGACATTAAGTCGAAAGTGACATCCCTACCACCAAGGTCATTTCTAACGAAAAGAGCTCGACCTCACTCAAAACACAATGGGTTAAAATTTCAATAAAGATTTGGAATAGCATGACTATGGTAAAGGTCATCATAGAATGAACAAACAAAAAGGAAAACAGCAATTTGGAGGTGAGCGGCCAAAATAATTTCCATTATAGCAAATACATTACAAGTTCTTTTTTTTACAAAGAGCTCAAAGACGCCCTCACAAAAATGGCAAAAAAAAAATCAAATACAACCAAACACTATGCCACATCATTCCCCGTGGCATACACCTCCTCGTACCAAAAATTGGAGGCGAGTTTGTCCGCGTCATCAAAATTAATAACATCCCCGCCAGGCATGATGGAGTCATACTCGCATGCTTCATGAGTGCACGGGCCTTGGCACGCACATCCCAAAGTTCTGCCTTGGATGCCCTCCCGTCATCATAAAGAGACTTATACACATCAAGCTGGGCCTCAACATGAACCCACAGCTCATACAATTGTCGAGGAACGACAGGATTAGCCGAAGCATGGGATGTAGAGGGTTGCGACTATCGTCGCACGTCCTCCGCTTTCAAAGCATCCACTTGTTCATTTAATGCGGACAATTCCTCCTCTAGATCTTAAATATGCCCCTTAAATCTCGCCACCTTAAGCGTAGATGCATCAAGCTCCCTGTCCCGCTCCAACCTACAAACACGGAGGGTGTTTTCCAAAGTCGTTACCTTAGAGATGGCAGTTGCCATATCCCTT